>JACXGM010014679.1:0-21912 GCA_016801145.1 Umbra pygmaea | reverse complement strand
TGTGTGTGTGTGTCTGTGTGTGTGTGTGTCTGTGTGTGTGTGCACTCCTGGGTAGATTGCTGTTAGAGGAAGGTACGTTTTGTATCCTTGAGAGTGATACACACAACAGGAATAGAGTTAGAGGTCAGGGGTAAGGTTAGGTTTACTTTTAAGGTTAGGTTAGTAGCAAATGTTTTTCAGGGGAATCGATTTTGATGACCCTATTCAGATACAGTTGCTGTGTTAAACATGTATTCTACTGTGTGTGCGTGTGTTTGTGTTTGAATGATAGTGGTTGTACAATTCCACTCAAATGAAAAAAACATACAGTGCTGCTTGAAAAAACAATAATTTCAGAGTATTTGTTTCAATCTATTAAACATTGTATTAATCAGTATACATTTCATTATCTGTCATTACTATAAGGAACTGCCTATAGCATAATGGAACTTGTATTAGCTAAAAATGTATGTTATGTTGACTTTTGAGCCCTTGCTGGTCAGCACAATTATTCATTCTTATTAACAGAATAATGTGTAGAAAATAATATTACAAACGGGTCCCTGCTTGATAATCTCTTTCATTTCCTAGGGTGAGTAACTTTCTACTTCAATCCAACATAATGCTTGCCAGAGGTCAATACAAAAAATATATTATTTGGATGATAAAGATTTTAAGTAGAACTGGTTGTGGTAGAAAGAATCAGAGTCTTTAGTTCTTCAGATCTAGAATATTCGTAGTCGGACCTTATTCCTCTGCATAAATGCTTTTGGAGAACTTTTTCTTAGAGTATACATCCCTCCAGATCCAGCTCTTTGATGTTTTCCCATAACAGCCCAACTAATCCTTAATCAAATCAGTGTCTGAGAGATAGAAACGCTTAGTCCTCATGCCCCTCTTTGTTGGAGAGTGCCCGTAAATATTGATTATAGGCAATTAAAATAATGGGGGAAAAGAAAATGAAAAACCCTGGCCAAAGTGTTCTTGGCATTGCAGCAGTGTTTGCAGCACAAATATGTTGGCTGAGCAGTAAGAGAGCGATAGCGTTGTCCTGATTTAAAGACCTTGAGTGTCTTACTGGAATAAGCCTTTAATAAGTCTTGGGGTGGATAATGTGCATTATACAGAGTAGACAGATAGACAGACAGAGCCTGAGCAAAGAAAATCACCTGCCAATGCACCAGAGCATGTTAAAAGTCATCCCAAACAAAGCCAAGTCACTGTTAAAATAGCTTGCTTCACTAAATTGAAATTAATTAATATAAACAAGCAATGCTTTGCAGCTCTCAAATCACATGATGGAACAAAACTGGGTAGATGACATGAACAACGTTTAACTGTGTGTGGCCTTCACTATATGGTGCATTAGTTTTTAACAGAGTCCATATGCGTTATGGTAGTGGACTTTAGGAAAGCTAAACGTATTCATACACCACCTCAGATTGACTTCTCGCCTGCATGCCTGTTGCCAAGCTACAGATGGCAGACACCGCAGGCTCTTCTCTTAAAGTGACAGAGAATCTTGATACATAGTGTACCATGTCATATTGGCTCCTATTCTAGTGCTAACATGTTATATGTACCCTGGGCCTGTCAGTTTGACATCCCTCCACTCTGTGTCTGTTGGCACACACCGACGCATTCACAATCACGAGCACACACACTAATTCAAATTAATGGTACAGTACATAAATACAGCTCTGTAAAAAAGACCCCTGCCCATTTTTCTTAAGACAACCCCATTGAAAACCTCTGGAATGTGATCAACAGGAAGATGGATGTTTACAAGCCAGCCGAGCTGCTTGAATATTTGCACCAGGAGTGGCATAAAATCACCCAACATCCATGGGAAAAACTGGTGGAGAGCATGCCAAGACGCAAGAAAGCTAATTATTATTAAACAATTATTATTATTATTCCACCAAATGTTTATTTCTAAACTCTTCAGAGTTAACTCATTAGTATTGTGTTCTTTAGAAATAAATATTAATTTATCTTCCTTGCATTATTTGAGGTGTGAATTTCTTTTGTTATTTTGACCAGTTGTCATTTTCTGCAAATAAATGCTTTGAATGACACTATTTGTATTTATGTCACTGTTCCCAATCCTGGAGCTCCCTCTACTGGCGCGTCCATGATCCGACAGTCTGCATCACCTGCCAACTTACGTTACTGTCCCATCATTATCCCCAATCATTAGCAACAGGAATCACCTGTGCATCCAGGTGCCTATTTAAGAAGTGTGAGGACTTCGGGTGATTGTGGGGTATTGTTTCTTGTATATTTGTGTACTGTGCATTCACTTTCTGAAGCTTACTGAAAACAATTCTGATTATGCAAAGTGTTATACCTGTGTGATTGTCAGGCCAGCTGCTCCTGTGTGCTTTCATGTCAGAAGAAATATATTAATCATGCGGAGAATAAACCTATATAAACCTTCTACTTATTACTTTTGTTGTGCTCTGTGCCAACATTTCCTTTGGGCATTACTTAAGCTTGCGTTTTGATGTAGCCTACTGGTCTTCCATTTTTTTGGTACGCGTTCTACAATAAAGTGAGTATTGTGAACTCCTGCATTTGACTCCTTTAAATGCATAATTTCAATTAATTTACAATTTGTTAGAAATGTTGTCAGTAGTTTACAGGGTTTAAAGCATAGGTGTAGCTAGCAGGGGTGCTTACACGTTCGCCTGGCAGAACTTTATAAGGCCGGCAACACAAACTCAGATTTTTTTACTGGCTACTATATGCCAGCAGCGGTAAGAAAGTGCTTGCTCATCATGAGTTAGACCCCAACCATAAAGCCGCTGCCTGTGCACTCAAACTTACCTCAACGTTGCCAGGAGTAATTGTTACAGCTGACACACCTTTGTCTATAACTGACAGTGTCTGCAACTTAAAAATATGTTTTTTGCCCATTTATTGCGGAGCATAACTTTTTCGCAGCCACTGGTCACGCTGTGTAGAAAACTAGCAAAAGACAAAAAAAGTGTTAACTAATCACACTTTAAATAAATTAAGAAGGTTTATTACAATCACGCTGATGCTGATATTTCTACAAACAAAACCCAAACTTTTCAGAATAGTACTGGTTCCAACGATTATCTTCCCAAAAGGAAATACAGGCAGGAATATCTCCATACAATGGTGTCAAACAAAAGGAACAAGGCACAAACACTTGTACTCAAACAGCAACAACATTGAACTTGGAATAAACATAAGTTACCTTTAGAATGAGGAATACTGAACTTACAGATATAAATATCACAGGAAACAATGACCAGCAAGGTCGTTCTTCTTCTTCTGCTTCTTCCGTGGTATTATGGCGGATCGCAACCAACTAGAGGTGCATACACCACCACCAACAGTACTGGAGAGTGAGGCCGGACACGGCCCACCCACGTCAACACCACCCCACCACTCCACGACCCTAGAAAACCCCCCCAACCCCCCACCCCCCCCACTACCAAAGGCCCCCCAAACTCCAACAACACCGTGGGACTCACCTCACCTAACCCCAACGCCCTACTGCCCAACCGTCTCGCTCCCACCACAACCCCTCCCGAGACCACCTCTCTCAGCTCCTCCATCGATATATCCTCTGGCACACCCATGATCACCCCTCTCACCTTCACTGCACTCTCAGGCACCAAACACTTCACCTTACCCCCATTCAACACCTCCAACTTTAGCAACCTATCCCTCTGGGCCACACTACCCACCACAATAAGCACCCTGCCACCACTCAGACACCTAGCGTCCTCAACCCTACCCACCTGATCCCGAATCGCCGCCGTAAGCGACGCCGGATGGAACATTTTCCTCGTCGGGGCTGCAAACACCACTACCACCTTATACACCTGCTCCCCACCACCACGTGCCGGCTGTACACCCTCTCCTGAACTACTCTCACCCCCCTCTTTCTTCCGTGCCCTCTTTTTCTTCCGCCGAACATACCGTGTTTCCTCAAACCCTACCCCCACACCAGCACCCGCCACACCCCCATCCGAACTCCCCGCCATGCCGACCTCACTCACCGTACAGGCGTCGCGACCCGCCACCACCCCCGGATTCTTTCCGCACTCTCCTCGGTCCTCTCTCTCACGCCTTAAATCCCCGGCCACAACTGCAGCTCTCTCTCGCTCATATTCGGACCCACTAGCACACTTAAAGAAGGCCTCTATATCAAACGGCACCCTCGGACCACGCTCCATGTCAGAGTCCTGTGACGACGACGACGACGACACCTCATGCCTCCACGGTCACCCTGTCTCCTTCCGCGCTGCAATCTCCCTCCCAGCAAGGTCGTTACCACTCTCAGAACTTTAAATAGGGAAATACATGGTGGAAAACAAGACACAGCTGCCAACACTAATGAGGTGACTGTCATAGATATACTTGTACTAGAAGGGACACACTAGAGGCCAGCATTGAACGTGCACTAATGACCCACTAGAGGGCAGCATAAAAAACACATGACCTAGAAGGAGCACAAAACTAAAAGAGGATGGAGAACCTATGATACTCAAATGTTAAGAAACACTGGTCACAGCAACAGGACCAGGGGAAACGTTACATTAACTAGCCTGTTGGTTTCAAATCAACATGCAAGTTACATGAACACTCATGGCTTCGCACTACATTTCAATTAATGTTTGTCTGAGAAGCTAAAAAAATGCATGATGAAGCATCAACCTTGAATATGGGTAAAATACTTAATGTGTATTAAATAAGTGCTTGTTAACTTTTTTAAGAATGAAAGCAACAGAGTAATAACACAACATCTAGCGTGCAAGCAGAAACGTCAACATTGCCAATGCCCCAGCACTTTTAAGATTTTTGCTATTTTTGATTTTGTTCAAATCGCCTTTTGAACAGGTCTGATAGGGGCACTAATATAATAGCATATGATATCATATCAAAAACATTAAAAAAGGCTTGACACAACATGAAACTTTGCTCAAAGTATCACCAGAGCATTGAGAACATGGTTTGTGTACACAAAGTTTACAAAAAAAAGGTTTTGTACAACTCACCTACCGTGATTCCGCCTCCCTGAGCTGTCTTCCCCTCTCCTTATGTGTGCTTTCCCTCACTTCGGGCTCCCTTGTGTGTGTGTGTGTGTGTGTGTGTGTGTGTGTGTGTGTGTTGTATGTTTTTGTCTGTCTCTGTGTTGTTCTCACTAGTTCCCAAGATCCCTGCACTCCATGAAGGCACCCCAGCAACAATATTACAGAGCACCAGCAATCAACACCAGATCCTCTTCACCTGCACCTCCTATGCACCTGGGACTGATTGTCTCCCTCCCTATTTTAGGGAGATGTTGGCAGTCAGTTCCTGCAGGATTATTAAACCCCATAGTGTGTTTCTGTGCTGTTTAAATTACTCTTGACTAATTCCTGATTATTCCAAGTACTTGGTTATTAAGTCTCTAAGTCTCCAGTTCCTGTATTCCTAGCCGCCGGCTCATCATTTCGTTTTCCTTTTCCTCCCAGCTACCTGGACCTGTACCCAAGGACCTGTTTTCTGATTGCCTGCTACCAGTCTGTACGGTGCCAGCTCTGCCACAAGGCCCACACCATTCTATGCCTCCTCCTCTGGACCAGTCAAACCCTTATCAAACTCTGGACCAGCCAGACACTCATCCTCATTTTCTGTACCAGCCGGACTCTCACCAACCTCCATTGGACCAGCCAGACCCTCATCATCCTCTGGACAAGCCAGACACTCATCCTCCTCTGGACCAGCCAGACCCTCATCAACCTCTGGACTATCCAGACCCTCATCCTCATTTTCTGGACCAGCCAGACCCTCATCCTCATTTTCTGGACCAGCCAGACCCTCAGCCTCCTTCACTGGACCAGTCAGACCCTCACCAACCTCCACTGGACCAGCCAGACCCTCATCACCTTCTGGACAAGCCAGACACTCATCCTCCTCTGGACCAGCCAGACCCTCATCCTCCTCTGGACCAGCCAGACCCTCATCCTCCTCTGGACCAGTCAAACCCTCATCCTCATGTTCTGGACCAGTCAGACCCTCATCAACCTGTGGACCAGCCAGACCCTCATCCTCATTTTCTGGACCAGTCAAACCCTCATCAACCTCTGGACCAGCCAGAACCTCATCCTCATGTTCTGGACCAGTCAGACCCTCATCCTCCTCCTCTGGACTTGGATCTTCAGTTTACCAGTTCAGTTCTTTAGCACTTGTTATTGTTCAGAAGAAAACACTTTAGTTGAGATTGTACTTTAAAATAAATGGTGCATAGTATAATCATTGAAAAGAAGTCTGTTCGTCTCAGTTTATGAGTTTTTTATGCTCTTGTTACTTTATTTTAGTTATTGTCAATATTTGTTTGTTTATTTTAAATTTATTTACTTTACATTTATATTTTTTTATATTATTTACATATTCCAGTTACAATTTTAACATACAGCCGTACTACTTGAAAATTAATGGTGCTATTGAAGATAAGTCCATCTGTGCAGTTTCTCTCCATACCCCCCAAAAAAGTTCAGGCTCAGGATTTTTCTTTCACTTTAACCCCTGAGTTTATGAAATAAAACAAAAATTTTCATTTTACACAAACTCATACATATCAATTGTAAAATCAGAGACACTGATGACTTTGCAGTGCTTTATACATTTATTTTCCAGAGCATTATATGTAAACCCTGCATGGGTCATCCAAAAAGCTGAAAACGGTAGGGGCGGAGAGTCAGCTCCAAAGAAATATCATTTTTTGGCACACATACAATCCAATTTAATCAATTTTGTGGTTGGATGCCAACACATTTTCAGCAAGCGGCGAGCCACATCCACACACCACACTCTGATTGACTCCCCTCAAGACCCAAGCCTCCCCTCACCCCCTTCTCCTCAATTACAGACATGAAATCTGCAATGCAGTGGAAATACTTCTTTTAAACAAATCAACCTAAATAATGTAGTGTATTCATGCCTCAGCTGACACTCAGGCTATCATGCTGGGATCCCAACATAAAACATTTGATAGTACTGATACTCTATAACTCCAATATAGTCTTTCATTGCTAATTACATTTCATAAGTGATGGTCACTGATCATTTATATGCAGGATTGTATTTCATCTTCAGCATTAATGTCTGAACCTGATGTGTGACTACTCCAGCCCACACATCTTCTACAGTACTCTGGTTTGAGTACACCAAACCATCCGTCAAGTTAGCTCCCCATTTCCCTCTTTCCTGCATTCTGTATAAATAAACCAAGCAAAATCAGGAGTAGCTGACTAACATCCAGAGCACAGCTCTAGACACTCAGTCCCAGTGTATTTGGAATGTATTCTGAGTAATGTTTCACTTCGGCGTAAACACGAGAACCCCCCTACGAGGTTCACAATGGTAAGTCCTGTACCAGCGTGGCTGCCACAAAGTCTGCTGAGTGTTAGGACACGATACCTGAGGGAAAGGTTTGAACAGAAGACCTGTGATAAATAAGGGCAACAGTTGAAGACGGTACAAGGCCTCTATGTTAGTGAATGAGTTGCGAAATTACAGTGTGCGTGTATTAGTGTATGCATATGTCTATTTGTGCACAGATGTGCATTAGTGTGTGTGGCTGGAGTAAAACAAGCTGCATAGCCCTGGCTGTGCACCAACTGCTTTCTGTTTATGGGATGGATAGTGTGCTGCTGCCATGGCGGTGGCTGGGGCTGATCCAGGCCTGAAGGGGTTAACGGTGGCTCATGAATCGGGTGTGACTGAGGCAAAAGTAGGGATGAAGGAGAGAGGGGCTGTTGAATTGGACAGCCTCTGTTGTCTTCACATGCCTGCAGGTCACTGGTGTGATGGAACACAGTTTAACAGGCAGAGGAGTCTGGAGGATAAATGATGACGGTGGGGCTGGAGAGAGACGAGTGAGAGGAGCAGGGTGAGGATTAAGAAGACAGAGGTGGGTGGGTACGTCGGGAGATGGGAAAGGGTTTAACGACAGTGAAACTGTGAGTCATGACAGAAATACCGAACAGGAGTCACAGGGGGATGGAGTCACAGGGGGAGAGACACAGGGTGGAAAGCATCTAAAGCTCAGGTCCAAGGAGCCTCCTGCAATAATGGGGCTACATTCGGCATTTTGCCAGAGCTCTGCAGAAATCAATTGAATAAATGTACTTATGAAATATGCAGTAATGTCTCAGTCCTTATTCACTGAAGCCTGACAGCTGATGAAGAAGGCATTCTGAAGTTGCAGAGATGAGACGGTCTCATGCATGTAAAGTGCCGCTCCACTGTCATTAGTCTTGATTAATGTAAAAAAATAAAGATTTTGGTGTTGTCTCACTGCACATGCTGCCACACAGCCTGCTTAGCCCTACCGTCTGCAGATACACAAAAGCTGGTTTAGCGTATATAAAAATACACCCTTTCTCAGCAAGCCTCTGACCCTCCTCCCACACACCACAACCTCTTGCAAACACCTGTTTGAAGTTTATATTTGTGTGTGTTTACCTGGTCATTCACCCAGAAGATATACATGTATTCTTAGAGGAAGCAATGTACTCTGGGCTTTTCTCTCTCGTCTCTAGACTGTATTGCAGATCTGGTTAGAGGGGGAGTACTATTAAGGAGAACTCCAAGAACCCTGAGACAAACTTAGAGGAAACGCCGTCTGGGATCTCCTTTAAGTCTTACAGAGTGTAGGGGGACGGGATGAAGGAGAGGAGAGAGAGAAAGCTGGCATAGTCTCACTTTAAATTGTTTCCAGCAGTTTCATAAAGGCAAGAGGAAATACCATTCTGGGAGCAAGATCCTTTTGTCGGTGTAAAACATCATTGCCTTTGTTTCAGTCTAAATATTTTAAAGTAAAACACTCCAAACAAAGAGGCCCATGTTGTGGAGACTGGAGAGTTACAGTAACTGTTGTATTTTTAGTGGAGGTTTGCTCAAAACCACCTAGCCAACATGTACTCCACCTCATGATATGGTCCATATATGAACCTGTATGTGCTTACTTAACGGAATGCTCCAGACTTAATTACCTTTTTAAATATAGTATTTAAATGTTTCCATAGACGATTTATGTCACACTGTATAGAATGCAGTTTCTGACAATGCATCCAAAAACAAGAAATACTACATTTCTGACACTTTTGTATCAGTTTCAATGCATTCTCATGGTGATATATGGGTAACTATTAAGTTAGCCAATTCATATTTTATGTTTGATGGAGAATTGCTGGAAAGCTAACTAATCACCAAGATATTTTTGTATTACAACTAGTAGAAGACTAACGTACCCATTAAAATTACTTTATGCAAATTCCATCAAGTTCGTAAAGCAAGGTGTCAATACAGCAAAATAAAGGATACAGTTTGCAGTAGTTGTGCGCATGTAGTGAATTGACAATTCCAAAACTATGTGTGCAATAATGACCCTGTTGACATTTTCCTGTTGTGTGATTTCGGCGTTAGTTAGACAGACTTACGATATGGTCAATCAAATGAGAGCCTTTGTATGTATTGAACCGCAATTACAATTTAAACAATTTACTTCTAAAAAACCTGCTAAAATCTCCTTTAAAAACCTATGTTATTCTCGGATAAATATCCATATCTCTTGAGGGTTTTCTGAAAAAATACTAAGAATTGTCAATGTCTACCAAAACCTTAATATCTAAGCCTCTGTAGCACATAGAAACATTAAATTAATTCATTTTAAAGGTAAGAATCACAGGTTTTATTAAATCATGCTCCCTTAGCACTAACATACCAACACATGTTTCTAAACATTCTCAAAATCAGATGGGAAAGAAAAAATATATTAATCAATTATATAAAATATAACAAATAACATTTTAAACATGGATAGATAAAGATCCAGGAAAACAACCAAGCTTCTCCCCTGAATCTAGCTATAGTTAAAAAAAGTGCCAATTTGGAAACATTACAGGTTGGTGGCCGAGTTGGGAATTACTAAACGCATTGAGAAGGTATTTTTAGTCATCGATAAGTCAACGATTTTGGGGTCTTTAGGGGTCTGGAGTGATCCTTTAAGAGTTTTTTTTTTACTGAACCGTTTCAAACCATTCACTCACACACACACACACACACACACACACACACACACACACATTCACACATACCACACACTCAGCCCTAAAGATAGATACTCTGCTGCTGGAGGTGCCCAAGATGTCTCTCACTGCCCCCTCCCGTTATTCCACTGCCAGTTGTCAGATTATTTTACTGATAAGGGTATGGAAAAAGGTGTTTCTGCATTGATAAGCACACCCTAGGACATCAAAGACAGCATTAAATATATGAAAGACGGTGCTTTTAATAGCTTATTTAATAGCATAGCTTGCTGAATTAGCAAGAAGCGATTTGCAGGTACAGTTGAAAGTTGCTCAAGTACATTGACACCAGAAAGTCCTTTCTGACAATTCCTCCTTGCTCCCCATGTCAATCTAGTCTGTGCTGGCCAGCTTGATGTTACGGATAAGTATGTTAGACACTGGATCATTTGAACGGCTTCTGCTGATGATTAAATTTCACCTTGAATTTCACCTTGTTCATATGTTTGCAAGTGTGCCCTGTTTCATTTCAGTTACAAGCCACTACAAAATAATTGCAAACAAATAAATGGGAAATTAATGATAATGAAGGGCAACATGTGACTATTTTCAGTTATAATCACTAGACCTAACTGTTAGTTTCTCTGGATAGGAAAAATCTTTAACTGCAATGGTAACCAAAATGTACAGTGAATATTTCTGAATATGAATGCATATCGGTTATAACAAGGTACAGAAAGAAAGACATTTCCTGAGTCCATTAATGCACATCTGGATAGAATGAAAGAAGGTCAGCCAAGTTAAATCAAAGCTTGGTTCCCAGACAAAAACATACTGGCCAACACAGGCTATCATTTATCATCTAAAGGCATGCATGAAACAACAGCATACAGTATATACTGTACTTTCTACTTTAAACCACTTCAGTCTTGATCTTACTGCAAATGTCTTGGAAGGAATGTGTATAGTAAAATTTTTATGTGGTCTGAGACACACAGCTGAATCAGAGTAAGGACAGGTCTAAGGTAGTGCATTCAATGTGTCTCATGCTGGTGCAGCAACAGATGGCCAAGCTGAGTACCTTCAAACACTTAAATGTAAAGCACCCAGACAAGGTGACCTTGCAGCAGTTCTGGACAGGTTCTTACCAACATTTTTGTGTGCAGTTTATCATAAGAATGGCTCAGTCCTAGACCAATCCTAGATTCAGCTCTGCATGAAGATAAATAAATCCATGCCCTCTCTACTGTAAGTCGCTCTGGATAAAAGCATCTGCTAAATTAGTTATATGTCGAATGAAAATGTTACACCATTAACCTAGCACTCTGGGTGTGGGCCACAAAGTGTCAAATCATTTGCATAGGGAGTGCTAGCTTGATAGCGTGTCCTATCAGGAGGAATAATCTATCTGCTTTGGTTGAGAGTGACACCCCCCCATAATAAAGCTGAAAGCAAGCGACTATAGCGAGCATGTTTGCATCTGGCTGTGATGTTCCTAGGCAGATTTAAAGTATATTTTACTGTAAAACTGAGGGATGGAATTGTCTATATGTTTGTCTTTACTTGTTCATTTAAATAATCCATCCATTTTTGTCCGCTTATCCGGGATCGGGTGGCGGGGGCAGCAGCTCCAGCAGGGGACCCCAATTGTCCTTTTCCCGAGCCACATTAACCAGTTCCGACTGGGGGATCCAGTGCCTTGAACACCTCCTTACCAGATGCTTAAACCACCTCAACTGGCTCCTTTCGACGCAAAGGAGCAGCGGCTCTACTCTGAGATCCTCATGGATGACTGAGCTTCTCACCCTATCTCTAAGGGAGACGCCCGCCACCCTCCTAAGGAAACCCATTTCAACCGCTTGTACCCTGGATCTTGTTCTTTCGGTCATGACCCAGCGTTCATGACCATAGGTGAGAGTAGGAACAAAAACTGCCCGGTAGATCGAGAGCTTTGCCTTCTGCCTCAGCACTCTTTTCGTCACAACGGTGCAATATAATAAGTGTAATACCGCCCCCGCTGCGCCGATTCTCCGACCAATCTCCCGCTCCATTGTTCCCTCACTCACGAACAAGACCCCAAAGGGTCCTTCACTGGGGGTAAGGACTCATTCCCTACTTGGAGTAGGCACTCCATCGGTTTCCTGCTGAGAATCATGGCCTCAGATTTAGAGGTGCTGATCCTCATCCCAGCCGCTTCACACTCGGCTGCGAACCGATCCAGTGAGTGCTGAAGGTCACAGGCCGATGATGCCATCAGGACCACATCATCTGCAAAAATCATTTAAATTATAACCCTGTTAAATTCTAATTTTGTGGTGTCCAGTTCAAGCGAATTTGGGACAGTTGATGCTGAGATACATGTGTTCCTATTTGATGGTGTTCTAGTTAGAGTTTTGTTTATTTATCACATGTAATTGCATGTACAGTGAACATCGTATGCCACGGCTCAGCAATGGAGTTTTGATAGTACAAGAGAAAAAACAAAAATGACCCACACATAGGTAGATTATGACATTTAGTATAACAGTCCATAGTGACTAGGGGTAGTCAAGCAGTTAGTACAAGCAGTTAGTACAAGTGGTTAGTACAACCATATTAGTAGTTCAGTCCATTTGACAGCCTGATGGTCTGCAGGAAGAAGCTGTTATGCAGTCTGGTTGTTTTTGACAGAATGTTTCTGAACTGGGCGTGTCCGGTGAACCTGAGTTCAGTCTGTGGCTCAGTTGGCTATCATCAGTGAAGATCTTATTTGCGTTCATGGTTTTGTAGGTGTCTTCCAGGGAGGGCAGTGAGGACCTGATGACACATTCCACTGAGAATTGTACCCTCTGTAGAGCACTTTGGTCTGCCATCTTTAAGTTTCCATACCTGGCAGTGGTGCATGCTGTCAATGTGTTCTCGATGGTGCAGCTGGTGCAGCTGCTTCTCCATCATGCAAGCTATGCGGATGTCATGGGGATCCACAGCAGTGTCAACTTTTGTATCCAACAAGATGAATCTTTGAGACGGTAAAATTAAAATTAGAAAAATTGTGCAGACCTGAAGATTAAAAGGATTAGCAGAAATACTGTATATTTGTTTCAGTTCATGGTTTCACCCTTAAAGCGTAACTCTCGCCAAAATGCAACCTAAGGTCTTTTTTTGAATGTACACAAGTCAAAACTTCATTTAAAAGCATAATTAGGACGTAAACACCACTTCCAAGATTTTCCCTATTTTTGGTATGGTCAAATCGCTTTAAACAGGAGTGATAGGGACACTAATATGATTGCATCAAAATGGCAATTTTTTTTAAACTAAGAAGGCTCAACACAACATGAAACTTTGCTCAAAGTATCACCAGGGGCTGTACACATGAACTCGAGCATTGAGAACATTGTTTATGTACACAGAGTTTACTAAAAAGAACGTTTTTGTACAACTCACCTTAGCAGTTTGAGTTTCTGGTGGTTATGATTTTGCCAGTCAAAAAGTGTCAAACTTGACCAGGTTTTCCTGGAACAAGATTTATTATTTTTTTCAGCAAATTACTTACTAACCTTGGAACTGTGTGTTATGAATTGTTAAATAATAAGGATAACAACTGTGTTTTTTATATATGATAATAATAATTTTTGTTATTATTGTTTTGTACATGTGTGCATGAACATATGTATGTATGTATGTATGTATGTATGTATGTATGTATGTATGTATGTATGTATGTATGTATGTATGTATGTATGTATGTATGTATGTATGTATGTATGTATGTATGTATGTATGTATGTATGTATGTATGTATGTATGTGTATATATGTGTGTATATGTGTGCATATATGTATATGTGTGTTGTGAAAAAATGCTAATAATAAAAAAAGACAATCTTTGGAGGGAGCTGAAAGTCTGTATTGCCCAGTGACAGCCCTCGAAACCTGAAGGATCTGGAGAAGGTCTGTATGGAGGAGTGGGCCAAAATCCCTGCTACAGTGTGTCCAAACCTGGTCAAGAACTACAGGAAACGTATAATCTCTGTAAGGTTTCTGTACCAATTATTGAGCTCTACTTTTCTGATGTATCAAATACTTATGTCATGCAATAAAATACAAATTCATTATTTAAAAATCATACAATGTGATTTTCTGGATTTTTGTTTTGGATTCCATCTCTCACAGTTGAAGTGTACCTATGATAAATATTACAGACCTCTACATGCTTTGTAAGTAGGAAAACCTGCAAAATCTGCAGTGTATCAAATACTTGTTCTTCCCACTGTACATTATTCATGGGTGGGGTTTGGGCATAATGTGCAATAAACCAATCAGAGCGTCATCTCACATTCCCTTTCAGAGCAGACACGCTTGTTCCATGGTTATAATGGCAGATTGCTTTTGATTTTTCTGTTATACAAAATGTAAATAAAGAAATGTCACAAAGACATACTATTCGATGTTTTAAAGACATACTTTCCAATGTGTTGGACTCACTCTCACTGAATCACGAGGTTATGAATGCATGGGGATTTTTTTTCAATGTAGTCTAACATTAGACCAAGATTACTTTGCTTACCTCACTAGACGATGCATCAGCTCTTCTGTCAAATAAGCTCTCCTTTCCCGTTCTGCTGATGGGGCATTTGGGTTAAGTGGCACACATGCAGTTCAACATCACGTCTCCTTAAGTCTTCTATAGCATTGCAAATGACAAATATGTTGATTGAATGGGTTCCCTTGCGGTTAATGTATATCAGTATGAATAATTCAGCCTGAATAATTTGGGTAAATGTGTAAACACTACATTTACGCCTATTATCTTCATCAACACCACAATGATTTCCATCGTGTGGTCATATTTTTCCTTGTAATTATGTATGGTTTGCAGAAATATGAACTGCTGTGACTGTGTAGATGAGAGAAGCAAAGTGTATGCTTGTTATGCACATGCTACACTATGGCCAACCATGTGCCCTTAAAATAGCATCTGAATAATGCGTCACTGACTTTACAATATGATTTTCCTGGTCTGTGGCAGATTTGTTTTCTGAAACTGCAAAATAGTACGAGGGAACGTTTGCACCGGAACACGCCTCCTCTTTTTGCTGAACTGCCCGTAGGAGGGCAAGTTCATTGTTTATTTTAGCGATGCGTGTCTGTGGAGGGAAAAGTCCAATGTGCATCGGGTGCAAAATAGGAATGATACATGCGTCGGTGTAAAAAGTCAATTGTGCTGGGTGCAAGATAGGGGCCATTATCTTTAAAGCTGTGAGTCCACACATTTAGTGATAATAACTGGTGGCAATTTTGTACAAACAATCACATTTTATTGATAGTATAAATAACATACACTAATAACTATTTTATAGACTTTTTTTGCCTTGTTGTCCGACATTTGTTTGCATGGAGTAAAATAAATATAATTTGGTAAATATTTGTACTGTCCTCAAATGTTTGGAGTTTTTTTACTAAAAAGGTACTTAATTAGAGCATTTTAGAAATGCAGAATTGCTACATGTTTTTTTTATGGACATCTGATGAGAAATTAAGATAAATTATATTTACACAGTTGTCTTAAAACCTGCCACATTTATTTAACTGGCTTCAACATTAGCAAAACATCTTCCCGTGGGTGAGGTGCTTGAATTATTCAGACAGAAGGACCACCATCCTTTCTAGTTCTTTCCTAGCCGGACAAAACACATTTGCTCATATTTCTAAAGAAAAGATAGAAATGTATGTTGAAAAGGAACCATGATGAGGAGTTATTTTAAGGTCAAATGTAAAAAAAATTGGAGGAAATTAATGACACACACACACACACACACACCGGCCACTTCATTAGTACACCTTAACGCAAAAATCTAACCAGCTAATCACATGGTAGCAAGTCAATGCATTTAAGCATGTAGACATCGTCAAGACGATCTTCAGAAATTTAAACAAAATATCAGAATGGGAACTAAGGTTATTTAAATTATTTTGAACGTGCGATGGTTGTTTGTGCCAGACGGAGAGATGGGCTACAGACCGACAGATGAGCTACAGCAGAAGAAGTCCACACTGGGTGCCACTCCTGTCAGCTGAGAAAAGAAGGCTACAATTTGCAGTGGCTAACCACAATTGGACAATAGCAGATTGGAAAAACATTGCCTGGTCTGATGAGTCTTGATTGCTGCTGTGACATTCAAATGTTAGGGTCAGAATTTGTCATAAACAACAGGAAAGCATTGCTCCATCCTGCCTTGCACTAACGGATCAGGCTGGTGGTGGTGGTGTCATGGCGTAGGGGATATTTTCTTGGCAAACTTTGGGCCCTTTTTACAGAACAGATCTGTAAAGTATAGATTTTCGCATCAGTCCCCCTTCACCACCCCTTTCTTCTTACCATGTGAGCCCCCCCACCACACACATGTACACACACAGACACACACAGGTACACACACATGTACACACACAGACACACACATGTACACACACAGACACACACATGTACACACACATGTACACACACAGACATACACGCACACTTCTGAAGGGTTCTGACCATGGGACCGTGACCCGGCACCCAATACCCTGCAACAATTAATATATAAAGGCATACGCTTCATCGTTGTGGTCAGACTTTGACTGTCTGTTTTAGGTTGTCCTAATGTTATAGGTGGAATCTTACCAATCTTTGGCTAACAAGCCCTCTTCACTACAGTATGCCATTATCCGTTTCCATGAGGATTGGAAAGATGATCTGCCAAATTTAAATGTTATATGAACAGCCTGTAGGGGATGTTTATTCCTATGTGTCTTTCAATAAAACTATTTTTACCAGTTTTATTTCATTTTAATTTACACACCAGCTCCACCAAATTTCTTGTCATACTGAAGAAGCTCACTGAAGCATGAGCTCCATTGACCAGCCCGGACAACAAGACCATGGCCAGAACCACCCAGAGTCCACGCATACATCACACCTACACATAGAGTGCACACACATTCACACACCACCAGTGCTCTGACCCAAAAATAACCCAACATACATCCCCCTCTTAATCCATAACCTACTCACACATATATTCCACCTCTCCATCTTCCTGTGGTTATGATTTTAAATCATGCAAAGATGCTGTTCTAACCCATCCCAAACAGCTCTATTCCCCAACTCTATTCTTAATTAACTTTTATCCACTCTCAATCATTAAGTTGGCAAAATGGAACTCCACTAAAGCTAAACACTATGTACAATTTATCTTACTTTTTCATAATTATATCCATCCCTCCAAGATCCAGAGATCCACCCATGTTTCTCAATATATATTTCCCTAGGGTTAATCTTTTGCTGTGTACACTGCAATCACTGTGGCAACATGGTCCAAAAACTTTTTTATGGATGTCTTTGAGAATAAGACTTACCCCATCACCAGCTTCATATATTGTAATTCCATCTACGTGGTCTAAAGGCTTGAGTGTGCTTGTGGTTGTTTTTACATAGGGCTTACTAAAAGGAAGCTCAAAGACAGATTTGCAGAACACCGCTACGCTATACGCACAGGCAACCTAAATTACCATATGGCCAAACATTATTTAGAAGCCAAACATGTGAGTGACACCTCTCTCAAGGTATTAGGGATTTAAAATCTGTAGTGAAGCAACGGGTGGTGACAAACTGAAATAGCTTAAAGTGATGGTTCAGAGTAATATAACCCTAGGGTCATTTGCACCTTGACCTCGAGCCAAACAACCCCCCCTAAGCTTTTTTCCCTTGTTATAACATTGGTCGAGTTAGCCTGATCAGACGAATGGCTTAATGCAGGCGCTAATGGATCCAAGTTGGTATCTTGTAAATAACCCTACTGATAATGCCAGGAATGTTACCAAACTTTTACAGTAGTACAATTAGGTTCTGTACTTATAAAACGAGGCATTGAAATGTTTTTTATGTACACCAGAAATATATTTAAATAACACTTGCCTGATGGCTGATACTCTCGGCTGCTAGGCAATAGATGTTGTGCCCTGTGCGTGATCTCGCGGGATCGCGGTAGCAGTATATTTAAATAACACTTACCTGATGGCTGCTACTGCGAGTTCCTGTGAGATCCCGCGGAATCTCGCAGAGGACAACATATATAGCCTAGCAGCCGAGACTAGCAGCCACCAGGCAAGTGTTATTTATCATGCAATGAAGCATCTTAAGCGGCGTCGGCGTTAGTGGGTAGGCCCTTGGCAACACTATATAATGCCGGCAACATGAACGCTGTTTAAATTCATTGGAATGTCAAGGGGCTGAAGCAATCTAATCCAGTAGAGTAGAACGATGGCTTGAAGAGAGGTAAGTGAGCTGGTGGAAGGTCAGCCATCTTGGGGATGTTTGGAATTGCTCACCACATTCCTACAAAATACTGACTTCCTTAATTCTACAGTATCTGGCCTGGCTCCAGGTAAGTTGAAGGCATAGTAGGCCATTGGTCAGCTGATTGACATTAGAACTCAGGCCCTTGATGCCAATGATGTGGCAGAGCCAGCTCACATATGGTCTTGCCTTAATAATATCGACTGCTGAGTCGTTTACAGAGTCTACGTACCTCCAGCTGTTTACGTCAATCATGTTCTGAAACACAAGTGCCCACAAAGATTTTATAGGGGCACAATTTAGACTTACTCAAAAGTTAGCATAGCTCTGGAGAATTGGTAATAAATGTATCATTTTCATAAAAAACACGAGTGAGCTGGCAAATATGTTTTTTTTTTTTTCTCATGGGATACAGTTTCAATTGTAGGACATAAAAGAATGGCACCATCATAAGAATGGCACAATCATAATATAAAACATAAAAATAATTAAATGACCCCTGTTCAGAAGTCTGCATACCCTCAGTTCTCAATATGGTGTAATGCATAATAAGACAACAACAACACCACAATACACCTAAGGCCAAACCAAGAAGGAAAGATTATTTTCCACTTTGAAAATGAGTAAAAAAATTATTAATTTAGCCAACGCAGAATTTTTGTATTCCAAAAACAAAGAAATTGCTTGTGGCCAGAGTGAAAAGCTTCGATTGCAACATGTGCAATTTTGACTGAAAAACAAAAATTCTAAGAAATGCTGCTAGAGTTGCAATCACAGCAAATGAGGGAGAACTGCATTTTAACTGGTATTCAATAAACAGAATTCAGAAAACACAAAGCTTCTGATACAAAACATTATACAGACTTCTCTTAAACCACAAGCCAGCAGCATAGAGCCCTGTATTGCCCTGCTGGTTTGCTTCTAAAGCTAAGCAGGGTTAAGCCTAGTTAGTCCCTGGATGGGAGACCAGTGTTGCTGGAAGTGGTGTTGGAGGGCTAGTAGGGGGCACTCTTCCCTCTGGTCTAAAGATCTTTCCCAATGCCCCAGGGCAGTGATGGGGACTTCTGCCCTGCAAAGGGTGCCGTCTTTTGGATGGGATGTTAAACGGGTGTCCTGACTCTCTGTGGTCATTAAAAAACCCATGGCACTTATCGTAAGAGTAGGGGTGTTAACCCCGGTGTCATGGCCAAATTCCCAACCAGGCCTCACTTCAATCATGGCCACCTAATAATCCCCCTCCTTCCTAATTGGCATATATAACTACTCACCTCTCCACCTGATAGCTGATGTGTGGTGAGCATTCTGGCGCAAAATGGCTGCCGTGCATCACCCAAGTGGGTGCTAAACATTGGTGGTGGATGAGGTGGGCTTTCCCCCTCACTGTGTAAAGCGCTTTAGGTTCCTTGGAAGAAAAGCGCTATATAAGTTGAATGTATTATTATAAAAAATACTTATCATAAAGTACGCTGAATAGGAACCCTAAACAAGTGATCTTAAAGACCACAGTAAATCAATTAAAAATATGGTTATTCTCTTGGGTAAAACATTTGTCTTTAAGGCTACATCACATTACATTTTTAGATTACAGATTCAAATATCTGACAAAAAATCGCAGAATGGCTGAGAATTGTATTGCTGTTGGAAACAAGAAAATATTAAATATGCCTTCTGCGATTTTTGGTGATATTTAGAACTATTTAGGCCTTTAACCCAGCAAGTGCTCCCCACTTTGGTGGCATGTGAACTAGAAGTTAAACTATTAAAGACAGCTCTGAAGGTCATCCTCAAAAGCAGACTGTACTCTGTACATTAATCACTGAAGTGGCATCCTGAATGCGATTACATTTCCTCCAATGTGACAAACCCAGTCCCAATCTTACAAGTACAGTATCCAACTTAGGGGCATCACAGTTCATCCCTTACACAAGCAGTGTAACCTCCTTGGGAAGCACACAGTCTACTGTGGTTCTTGCAGGTAGTTTCTGGTCTAATTTCTATTGTCACTATCTACTAACCCTACCCGAGACGTAGAAGTTGAAAAGGACGGCAAAGAACTGGCAGAAGATCAAGTGGTCCTTTTTGTGGACTCACAATTACTCGGGCATCCTGGCCTTTAGGCAAAGTCTGAAGATACCCTGGAGCAGATGAATGCATCCAATCAGCCGACAGTCAGGTGACCTTTGTCCTGTGCCTCAATTGGTACAACTACCAAAAAGATGTCAATAACCCCTTAACCAAGTTGATCTCTGCTTCAAATGCCCCGTTAGACATTTGGGGGCAGCTGTGTGAGAAAGCCTTTTGGTTGGTGATGTCAAAGACCGATCTCCAGTGTGCGCGAGACCCAGCTAATTTAGTAATCTGAAAAGTAAAGTTAAAACTTGCCTACCTAGCCTCTTCTTTTTCCAAATATTTTCTGACCAGAACCACACATATCCATACATTGCCTACTCAACCAGTCTACCTATTTAATCCAGGCAATTGCCTCTGAAACAGTCATCATTCAACATCCATATTGTATCACCATAATCGTGGATTTTGTTTTTCAAGGACATTGTGTTTAAGGTACTGACTATAATGCAGAGAGATGATTAAGTGAATAAGATGCACACACTGTAGTTGCAGTGTCCTCGTCTTTGTCCTCTTTACTAGTAAGCAAAATAAAACATATTCTTCATCGTCTCACTATTTGCATCAACTCTATTAAGTACAAGGTATTTTGGAGGCGGCAATACCCTTGAACATAGCCGTTAACCTAGTAGAGCTGTGTTTTATTTTAACTGATACATATGTGAACACATAGTCCTTGCCTATTGCCCTCTGTTAGATGAAGTGATAAGCCATTGAGTCTTATGATAATATCACCATCCATCACTGGTGATCACCAACACCATTGTCACAAGGGCAACTTGGACCTATTTACCAACATGACAAATTGAGAGGTTCACAGGAGCATAGTCACATTGAGGAGCTAATTTGTTTCCATAAAGCTACAGTGTTATCACCCAAATCCTCTTGCTTAAGAAACCTAAAAATAGAGGTAACCCAGGAGTCATGTTAACCACAGGGAAAAATGATGGCTGCTGGTCCAGAGACACAAAATGAGAGAGAAAAGTGTTGTTGTGGTCTAATCTCTGAAATAATGATATACGTAGATCTTGATTTCTTGTTATTGTCACTGATTATTTGGTCAAATCACGAATGGGCGAAGGCGGTGCTTAAACTAAGAGATGGAAAAATTTGAAATATAGGAGGGGGTTCAAGGTTGATTTTGAATTTCCTTTTTGTGTTGTTCAAAGCAGTCCAGATATAGTAATTCATAAAGGATATGGGCTGTTAAGTGAAGTGAATCAAGTGAACAAATTACGTGTGATTTACTTCTGTATTTCAGAGAATAATTAAGAGGAATGGGGATGGGGGAAAAATTAGTGTTTGTAGGTGAAAAAGAACAAGTGCGATAGTGGATTGAGAGTGTAAGTGTGTAAGAGAGAGAGAGAGAGAGAGAGAGAGAGAGAGAGAGAGAGAGAGAGAGAGAGAGAGAGAGAGAGAGAGAGAGAGAGAG
>JACXGM010014678.1:0-21912 GCA_016801145.1 Umbra pygmaea | reverse complement strand
CATCACTGGGCTATATAAGTCACCACCCGCCTCCATCACTGGGCTATAAAAGTCACCACTTAATAGTGTCTTTAGCAGAAGTCACCACGTAATAGTGTCTTTAGCAGAAGTTTGGAGGATCATCATTATTGGACTCAAGAGTTCTCCTCTGACTCCCTGAGGTGGGTCACAACACGCAGGACTCTACATCTGGATAACTGGGTTGAGCGCATGTGTCAATGGGTGTGTGTCTAAGTGACTGTGTGTCTGTGCAACTCAGTGTGCCCTTTTCTCATTTACAGTACTGTAAATGTAATACTGTAATACTGTAATTTACAGTTTACAATTCTCCTACCACCCTGAGAAATCAACGGATGATGTCATCAACACTGTACTGCACACAGCCCTAACTCACCTGGACAACAGTTTACACTGTACTACCAGAGAGTATGTGTCTGTCAAGGTGACTGTTTTAGAGTGTGTGTGTGTATCAGTGTATATGTTTCCGAGTGTGTGTCAGTGTGTCTGTTTCAGAGTGACCTTTTACCTACCAAGCTTTCATGTTCTGCATAGCTTATCCAAACCTGCGCTTCCAAACACAAAGTGTGTATGTGTAAATGTGTGTATGTCTGGAGGTGTGTATTTTCTGCCGCATTAATGTTTATGTGCCAAGCAACAAACAGTAGACAGAAGCACATGAAGGATTACAAAGCTCCACTGTTCCACTTCTGGGTGAGTCCCTCTAGTTAACAAGATGTTTGTTAACAATCTAGTGTTTATGCGGTGGTCACAGGTATAATTACAATGCTGTTACATTTGTCATAAAAATCAGGGGGGCGGTGGGTTGGGAAATGTTGCAGGGGCCATTTTCACTTTGAACAGTGGAAAATTAAATCTTGTCAAAACCTCACATTGTTGTTTTGACATCATTCCAAGGTTTATGGATTTTCCTGTGTGGTGAGACGCTTGTATAAAAGCTGCAAGTGGCTCCCCTTTTGTTTTTTGGGGGAACAAACGTTGCAATGTTTGCACAATGCAGATCCCTTCCTGGGAGGTCTGGCCTCCAGAGCTAATTCATGAAAACCATATTGTGTACGGTAAATTATACATTTTGTGTTACTACCTACCAAAATTAAGTTTAGCTACTAATGGCTCCATATTAGCAGGGGATTGAAACACTGTCATGAATTAATTAAATATCGTCAAACTCTCTATGGAAGAGGTTTTGTTCTAAAATACAGTTAAGTGTTTCATCACACATTCCATCCTTGGGCAATATTTAATAGGGAGGAGCAGCAGATTAACCAGGTTATCCCTCATCAGCAGTACTTAGCCAGAGGGAGCAGCAGAGTAAATTGATTATTCCTCATCATCATTACTTAGCAAGAGGGAGCAGCAGAGCAACTAGATTATTCCTCCTCAGAATTACTTAGCAAGAGATTAACTTGATTATTCCTCATCATCAGTACTTAGCAAGAGGAAGCATCAGAGTGACTTGGTTATACCTCATCAGCAGTACTTAGCAAGAGGGAGCAGCAGAGTAAATATATTGTTCCTCATCAACAGTACTTAGCAACAGGGAGCAGCAAAGTAAACTCGTCATCTCTCATCATCATTACTTATTTGGAGGGAGCAGAAGAGTAACCAGGTTATCCCTCATCAGCAGTACTTATTAGGAAGGACCAGCAGAGTAACCAGGTTATCGTTCATCAGCCGTACTTAGCAAGTGGGAGCAGCAAGGTAACCAGGTTATCCCTTATCATCAGTAATTAGCAAGAGGGAGCAGCAGAGTAAATTGATTATTCCTCATCAGCAGTACTTAGCAAGTGGGAGGAGCATAGTAACCAGGTTATCCCTTATCAGCATTACTTGGCAAGAGGGAGAAGCAGAGTTACTTGATTATACCTCATCAGCATTACCTAGCGAGAGGGAGCAGCAGAGTAACCTAATTATTCCTCATTACCAGTACATAGCAAGACAGACCAAAAGAGTAACCTGGTTATCCATCATCAGCAGTACTTAGCAAGATGGAGCAGCAGAGTAACTTGGTTATACCTCATCAGCAGTACTTAGAAAGAGGGCGCAGCAGAGTAACCTGGTTATCCATCATCAGCTGCTCTGATTAGGAGGGAGCAGCTCTTTTTTTTCAAAACTTCCAAGACAAGCATTGTCTTGTCGGCATCCACTCAGCAGGTGAGGGATGGTTGAAGATCGATTACCAGCTTCCTCCAACCACGGAGGCCGACAAATCTCAATTAATAAGAATGGGCACATGTAAAAGCCTGAACTACAGCAAATGGAATGGAGTTGAACACATTAAACCCAGTGTGAGGTTTTCCTACATTTCAACCATTAATATGAGCCAGTTCTCCTCAAATAAGTTTCACCGGCCTCCACTGTCTGCCTAGATCAGTCAGGTATGTTGGCCAAGTCCTCGGTCTCATCAGAGCCTCATTGGTATCTATGGAGATAAGAGTGGAAGGTTTTGTGGTGGAGCTGGTGGTGAGGCGCCCCTCCTGTCACCTCTCCGTCCCACTGGGGGCCACCCTGATGACTCTGTATCTATGTTAATGTAGGAATCAGTGGGGATGCCTGCTTGTCTCTGGGCTCTCGTTTATCTTATCGCTCTGAGTCCCCCCCCCCCCACTCCAGAACTATGTCCTGTGCCTCAGTGAATACCTGGCATGCCTTACAGGGACAATGTCCTGACCACTCCAGCCATCTCACCTCCCAATGTGGCTCTCACTTCCGTCTCTCCTGCTCAGCCGTTGCACAGCCTCTATCCATGCCTTACACATTTTTTCAGAATTACTCTGTATTTCTGCCACACACTTCCTGATGCCTCTGGTTAAAATGATTTCATAGTTCGAATGCTATTTTCCGTTGGCCGTCCTCCATATGTGGCGCTGAACGTTTTCCCCAAATACAGACTGATGTATTTAGCGCGTGGCCTACTAGATAAAGAGATGACGTTGTTGTAGCGGATAACCAGTGGCTAACCCATTCCCTTGAGCGTGATGGTGTGAATGTGATTTAACTTAAACCCAACAGATGAGTTAAAGGGATAATAAAGTTGTCGTGACCCCCAACATTATTTCAGTCCAGAATGGGGCCGTCCAGACAGTATAAATCCGGGCTGACTTAACTCCCCTCCACCCCGCCTCTTAGCCTCTTTGTCTCCATTGAGCCCCGCCTCCCAGGCGTGATTATTTCTTATCGTGTATTTATTGGTTTAATCCGCCCATCCCCCAGCAGCACTTGGCGGGCCCACTCCACACTTGGTAAGAACAGCCCTCTTGTCATCACAGACTCACTGTCAGCTGTAAAATAGTCCAAACCTACTCCAATACGTATAATAGAGAGCTTGATGTTTTGAGTGCAAATATATTTTTTTTTAATGAAAGCTCTTTGAGACTCCTTTTTTGTAATGAAGAGCTATAAAAATTGAATAAATTATTTCTATAATTATTATGCCCCCAGCTTAGTCCCGAGGCCTAACACCCCACCCTAGCCCCTGTCTTAGCCCTAGCAACACCAACAAAAGGCGGATGCTCCTTTTCTAGTCCCGGACGCCCCCTCCACGCCTCAGGACCCCAGTACCCCCAATCCCTCATGCGACCACCACTGCAGTCTGTATGAAAACCATAAATAATGGATGTATTAGCATGCATGAATATCTTTTTTCGGGGGGGGGTGCTTTAATTCATTATTAATCCTCTTGCAGTATAACTGAGCTGATGGTGCCTTGGACGAGATGGGTTGGACTGGTCTGGATTGAGCTGGGAGGGGGTTGGGTTGGGCTGTGTTGGTCTCTGCCGGGCTGCCTGTTTCAGGAGAGAGAGGCTAGGTCTCTTTCTGTACTGTTGTACATCCCTACCACTCTTGAAGTCTCTGTCCGACCCACCCAACCTTACTCCACTGGGTAATGTACGACTCCACCCAACCTTGCTCCACTGGGTAATGTACAACTCCACCCAACCTCACTCTGCTGGGTAATGTACGACTCCACCCAACCTTACTCTACTGGGTAATGTATGACTCTACCTAACCTTACTCCACTGGGTAATGTACGACTCCACCCAACCTTACTCTACTGGGTAATGTATGACTCTACCCAACCTTACTCCACTGGGTAATATACGACTCCACCCAACCTTACTCCACTGGGTAATGTACGACTCCACCCAACCTTACTCCACTGGGTAATGTACGACTCCACCAACCTTACTCCACTGGGTAATGTACGACTCCACCCAACCTTACTCCACTGGGTAATGTACGACTCCACCAACCTTACTCCACTGGGTAATGTACGACTCTACCCAACCCCAACCTTACTCTACTGGGTAATGTACGACTCCACCCAACCTTACTCCACCCACTTCATCAACCCACTCAATCTCTCCCAAAACACATCTGGAAGAGGGGATAATCTGCTATAATTTTGGAGGAACGAAGGACTGATCCTAGAGGTCACATTTGGATGAACACTCCCTGCTAGTGTCAAGCCTCGAGCTGCGGTGGTCACCAGTTACTGTTCAGCTATGAGTCTGGATAAACTGACCAGGTATGGTCCATTACACCACGTAATGTCCACTGCTAGAGGCAAACGAAGCATGTCTCTGTCCTTTCTGTGTTCGTTGGTTGAAGGTTGAAAAGCTACACAGCTATTGACTTTGAAATTGCCATTAGCACCATTTGTTTTTTGGAGGGGGCTGGGCTCTGATCACATTGCGTGAAGTCATTTATGGTTGATGGTTGTCAAGGGTTACGTGTTTCCGTGTTATATTTAGAACTGGAACAGTGGGAATGGGTGAAAGCTGTTGCAATTTCATTAAGCACATTGTAATTCCAAGACTCAGTATTTAGTGGGTTTAGTACCGTAAAGAGCATGAGGTCCTGAAAGATAAAGATGCTCTGTGCTGACAATTTCCAAATGTGTTTGTACGGGGTGTTTGCATGTGTGTGGGTGGTGGGAGGGAAAGATGGTTCAGAGCTTCTGGCTCTAGTCTCGTGTGTGTGCGTGTGTGTGTGTGTGCACTCCAACCCTCTCTGCCACCGCTAGGTAGCACTGCCAGCCTTACTGCATCCTGAAGTACTCCATCCAATCACCACCCTCCAAAGTCCTGCCACGCTGCAGCCTCAACCAATCACATTCTACTACAGTATTTACACAAACACACAAATTCAGTCTCATACACAAAGACGCACACACATGCAAAACCTCATATTTACATACACTGGATATTTGCCCCCTTTAGTCACATAGATATTAATGTACATAATCCTGTTTGAAGCGACACGAAACGTAAATATTACTGACCTAGATAGTGATATCAAGCTTGATCCATGCTTTCATTCCTGCTTATGTGTGCAAACATATTTGGAATTCTCTATACAACATTTATTTGAAATTAGTTAAATCCATGCAAGCCTATTGTCTTTATATGCATATATCTGTACTTGGATGTTTGATTTGATCACTTTGTGCATTTTGTTCTATTATTTGTTTTAATTCTGTAATAAGATCAATAATTTTTCTTTGTAACTTTTTGAACAATCTGAATTAAACTACATAACTGTATAAACTGCATATAGTGTAAATAACTTTATCCTTGGTGAAATATTTAGCATTATTTTTGTAATAGAGGTAAGAGTAAAAGGTGAGCTGTTTCCCAGATATAATTAAAACAAATAAAATTCATAACAAAACTGTAAATATTTACCTTTTTACAGACAATTACATGTTCATTATACTGAATATTTACCTAAGAAAGAATAGTTTCTTTTGCATACTTTTGCAAATTTTTTTAAAACACTAATATCGTACAACCAGCATAAATAATTCTATTTCATGGTACGTAACATTATTTATCTCAATGTGTCATGATATAACATCAAAGCCTACAATGTAGGGTTATTTACATTTCAGCAGATAGATAATTGAATCTCCCACATGTTCACAAATGTAACATCCTTATCATCGGTCTTGACAGGGGAACATTTTCTAAAGCCATACGACACAAAAACAAACAAAACATGGTGTATAATTACATGTCTTTTTATAAATTGTAAGATTAACGTGCTTATTCACACTATCTCATTGAAACCTTTAACAGTATAGTTAAATGTGACTTTATGTCAAATCTCTGTTTTTTACTTGCTAGACTCTGATGATGTAATCTCATTTGCATAGCTACTGTAGGCTTAACTGCTTTCTTTTTAGGTAATATTTTTTATCTATTTTTTAAGTATCTTTCTATCTAGCAATGTTCATGAATGGAAATAGCCTAAAACAATAATATCTCTGAAGTCCTCTACCCTCTGTTAGTAGACAGTTCAAGTATGATCAGACTATCAAAGCTGATAGATGTATCGATCATAATTCCATACAATGTTTCTTCATATTCTACAGTAGGCTGATCTGCATCAGATATTTCAACAAGATTTCAGAAATAGTCTCAATTTACAAGACAACAGTAGATATATTAATATGAATACATAATCTCACGCTAGCACACCATGTACCTGCCCAACAAAT
Source organism: Umbra pygmaea (assembly GCA_016801145.1). Lineage (NCBI taxonomy): Eukaryota > Metazoa > Chordata > Actinopteri > Esociformes > Umbridae > Umbra > Umbra pygmaea. Next base: position 15,392 of record JACXGM010014678.1, on the reverse strand, counting down.
TCTTGAAATGTTGGTGTAGCCTAATCATGATTTTAATATAGCTTTCAAAGAAAGCCCTGTAGAAATAAAGCGGACATCAGTGTTTCAATAAAGCTGTCTATAAATTAGTGTTTTAGGGTGATTACATTTCTCCAGCTGCAGTCCATAGCTGTTGACCAAACAAAGCTGTGCTTTTTATATATATGAATCTCAAATTACCCATTTAAACTTAATGTCTTTCAAGTTTAGACAATGTAACTTCAATAATGCATTCATCAATGCATGAACACAAATATATATTTTTAATAAACCATACAGAAATCTGATATATATGGAACAGACGAATTCATGTCTTTTCTTTACAGAAACTTTGACACAGACATTTCTAAAAAAATAGGGTTTACCAAGTGAAAACCACAATATGGCTGCACGAACGTTTTGATAGCAATTTTTGTTTGCAGTAAACACATGTACTTTAATTTATTTCGGAGCAATAGTCTCTGAATTGCCATTATAACAATATTTTCCTAATCAGAACTGAACTAATAATATAGCTATAAATATAGCTGATTACAGTGGTTATAATGCAGGTAAACGTGGGCTTAACTGCAAAAACGGTCCCAGAAAATTGTTTTACGTTGATGTGCCAATTTGTCATTAAAACCACTTGCTTTAAATCTTAGGCCTAATAGTGATCCTAATGAGATATACCTGTACATTTAAATAATATATATACATACTGTACATGTGTATACTGTAGCATATTTGAAATGTTTTATCCCTGATCACCCCTTCCTTCTCCACTCCACATTTAATTTATATCCAATTCTACCCACAATATGACTGCAATGTTGCAGCAACTACTACCAGCTCCGGAGAATTGAAGATCATGACATGCCATCCACCTAGGAACCATCAGACAAGACGGCCCAGTGCATTTGAGGGTATATTTACTCAACTTGTACCCTCAGTCAGCTATTGAAGGAGCTCAAACTCTGAGGTATTTGCATGTAAAAGAAATCACCACTGACATTGCCACACCCCACCTAGGGCAATACTTGGCCAATATGCATCACCCCATAAGGCTGGCAGCTAAACAACTTAAACGACTTATACAGTGACCTAGATAGTAGTTGAATGATTGGCACTAAAAACAGTGCCTTTTCATGCTGCGCCACATGGGAGCCTCCAATCAGATTTCATATACAAGACCAACGCGATGATAAAATATTTGTGTAATTGCAAATGCAATAACTAGAATGTTTCTTTGACTCAGAAAAAACCTCATGAGTCAACTGACCCGAAAAATAATAAATAATAAAGTTACAACAGTAAATATTAACTGGATCGAATGTGAGGTTAAAAAATTGCAATGACTGTCTACTTGTTATCTTAATGTTACAAGATACATTTCCTATATTCGCCCATATAACCGCGGGCCATGGTCTCTGCCTCATGTGTTGTTCTAGAGTACAACTCTGAGGCACAGGAGGCCGTTTTGCTGACATAAGTGAGAAGGAGTGCTCATGGGTTCTGGAATGTTCCTCACTGAATGTTTGGGTCTTGGGTCTCCATGCTGCAGCGCATGGCCAGTTGAACTGGTGGCAGGCAGTTGCAAGCCCCACACTGTGCAGATGAACTCCAGTCAACCCCACAGAATGCCTCCGCCTGGGCAGGAAATTGAAATATAGTGTGATATTGGCATGTCGATGGCCATCTATCACTGGGCCGTTGTGGGGACTGTCCGTAAGCGGAGCCCCTCGGTAGATCAGAGATGGGCCGCTGGGCCAGAGTTCAAAGGTAAATAAGAGAGACCTGGCCTAAAGAAAGAAGATCCGGCTCATCGCAGGGGGCTGTGCCCAAAACAACCTCCATCACGCAGACCTGGCCCACCCCTTACAGAACCCCCCACACAGACTGTCCAATTCTGCTCTCTGGAATGATGTGTACTATCTATACAAGTGAACATGTGAGCTATGCGTTGTTGGGTATGTGTGCCCATCCAGGCAGAGAAAAAACAAGGAATGAATGTACACTGAGAGGGCCAAAGTAACAGAGAAATGCTGCTCCAAAGTTGAAAATGAAAAAAATACATATATATTATGTAACATTTTAGAACTTTACAAGGCTAAAAATCGGTAATGGAATGGATATGTCGTCTGGCACTACAGAAGACTAGTCCTGAATGCAAAAAGTTTACGTTTTTCTCCAGGAACTCCTCAGCAGCTGGTGTTAGCTACATATTCATTTAAAGTTCCCCAGATCCTCAATAAATCCACATGGTTTATAACCCTAAAACATATTAATGTAAAAAGTTGGCTATGACGCTTCTTCGCGTGTTGCATAATAGCCTCGACGTAAATGCGCACATCGTATCAGGAAATGAAAAGTCGACTGCGGATCTGAAAGTGGTAGGATGGGAGTGCATCTGATGATTATATAAAAGTATAATGTTGATCGAGATTATATGTTGAGTATCGCTTTAAATGCTCACAACTCCCAGGACAACGTATTTCTTCCCACCGTATGTCGCTTATCCTACTTGACCTTGTGAACTCGTGCAGCAGCCATGGAAAAATCCGTGCCAATTCTCATAATTTATATTACTATTTGCCAGTGCAGGTTATGTGTTACCCAGACAGGATGTGACATCACCAGGTCCAAACTAAAAATATGTCGCAGGACGGGATGTCTAGGATGTCCAGAACCCTGTCTGCTAGAGGATGTTATAGGATGCTGCCTCACAGCGGGGTCCAGACAAGTGATGCTCGCCGATGGATGCAGAAGAGAATCAAGCAGGCGAGACAGACGCACAGGAGGCTGAGTGAGTCGTGTGCTGACTGAGCGCTTTAAAAAAAAACGTGGTTCTTTCATCAATGCACAAGTTCAGATGCGATGCCACACGTTCCCCCTCTATCTGACTCCGGTGACGCAGTAAACGACCAGAGGTTGTATGGATACAAATAACATACATGGATACCGCACTGTTTTTGACCACCAGACTGGGCTGCAATGTATAAGGGGAACAAGTTCTTTTATTACATCGAAAGCGATTGTCAGCTTGAATGGCAGGTGGAATCGCCAGAATACAGAAGGGGGTTGAGGAGACTGAGACCAACGAAACCAACTGAACAGCTTACCTCACTGTTCCGACTGTACTGGAAATGTTATTACCCATGTTGGAGTCATATTATTTGTTTTTTAAAACCGATCTGTTTTAATATAACAGATAGTCTGAAACCCATGTGTATTCCAAGTCACCCCTACAAATTACTGTTAGGATAACGAACCCGTTCCGTGATTATAGTTAGCTCATCTTGCCTCTATTCCTCTCTGCCGGACAGCTATGGTGCTCTGAGCCCTAATCTTCCGTGTGTCTAGACTCAATGTGCAGTTAGTCACGTGGTGTTTGTTATTGCCCGCGCTTCAATAAGGTAGGCTACTATAGTTTAGTATGTGGTAGCAGTTTTGGCTGTTATACATAATTAATAATGAGAATATATAAGTTTTGAAGATGGCAGTATAGCCTAATTTACAAGAATGTGTCGTATCCTCGTGTTTTCATGTATATTATAGCCTACAGCTCTGGAAAAAGTAAGAGAGCACCACACATTCTCCTCAAACATAGTAAATTTTGCTTCAAAATATCTGAAAAAGTAGAAGTGGTCTCTTGATTTTTTTCAGAGCTGTAGATCATTAAATCATATAACTATTGTCCTTAATAAAATATGTGATATTTTGTACACATCTCCATATATTGTCAATAATAAGCTGCCTCCTGCATGCCAATTAATAAGTGTATGTATGTAGCAGACAATATGTGTTATATGTATGTGGCATAATATGTGTGTGTCTGACACGTTCGTGCAGCGACCCATGGGATTAGGAGCCTGCATGACTCGCTGCTATTGCCTGCCCGTCTGGAGCGATAGCTCTATTATTCATTAATCTAACGGAGCAGGCGCAAAAGACGCATCTCAACAGAATCCTCACGTCCTATTTTCAGTGGAAAAGAAAGCTAGCTTGAAGACACTTCATCCCTGTAAACCGGATATTTCCGGTTCCACTAACAACCCCGCTAAGGGTGATTATTCATTGCTTGCGTGTAGACAGGGTGCTTAATCTCCAGGTCGTCTATGGCAGCTCACGGCTCAGTGTGCCTACGTAGCTAAGCCAACCCAGGCCAAGCTAGCCCAGGCCAGCCTACTAAGTGCTGGCCATAGTTGTGGTAGAAGTACTAACTAAGCGCCTAGCTTGGCCTCTTGGGCCGGCAGTAATTTGCTTGGCAGGGCCCAGGGAGCAGGGCCATATATTCAGGCTGCTGAAAGAGCTCGGGCGGGGGGTCTATTGGTGGCCGACAGGTGCAAGAAGGAGGAAGGCGTCAGGAGCTGGGGAATCGAAACCAGAGACGGGCCATAGAGCGTAGTGTCTCTGGACCCTAGAGTCAGCTAGCTCTCCATTGAGTACAGAAGTTGAAGTTTGATGTTGAATGACTTAAGCCCGCTCGTTGTGCTGGATTCTGCATTAAAGAGACGTGTATTGTTGCTGTGCACTTTTTCTGCTCATAGGCTGTTCTGCTTGAACTCCCTAATCCTGGGCACAGCCATTACAAATCCTGCTGTCTTGATGTGAGACCCCAGACAGGAGACTAGCTCTGCAACTTGGTTTAATTTAGCATTCCTTAGGGGTTTATGGGCAGGTGTTTAAAATTACGGGCAGGATATTTATTGGGAACTTTAAAGGCAATGTTTTTAGCTTACTTCTCAATTAGACAAACACACACTTATGGGAGTCCGTGTGCACTGATTTTTTTTTACTGTTGCTTAATAACTTAGCCAGCGTGGAGATGAAATCTGGCCCTGTGTCCCTCTCATCCCTGTCTAGTTCTCCATTAGGCCAGGTCAGAAGGAAGGCATGAGGGGATCTGTGACCTGTAATTATGGGGGCTTAACGGGAGCAGTGGCTGTTGGTGCTTGGCTCAAATCAAGGCGCAGCTTGTAGTCTGGGGAGGTTGGGCAGCTTGTGCAGCCCTCAGCACTGCAGCCTGGCCTGATTGCTGGCAGCTGGGTGAGCCATGTCAAGTGGCAGGCTGGAAAATGTGAAATCCTCTGATAAAGCGCAGAGCCCCTAAAAAGCCATGAAGCTCCTGTAATGAGGAAAGTGATGGAGTTTGGGCGCGATGGGCGTGCATGCGGCCGGGCTATACCGTGTGCGTCTGCGCGCGTGTTCAATTTTGTGTTTGTGTGTGGAGCGGGTAACCTGATGGACGTTTTGAGCGTATGCGTGCGTTTCAGTTAGGGAGAAAAAATGTAAGTCTGTTTGTGAGTGGGTGTGTGTTTGTGCGCTGATTTACAGTGTTGGTTTCTTGTGTGGCATCGGAGGTTGGTAGAATGATGTGTTCTTGCTTGTGAGCCTGGATGAGGAGGGGTGGAGAGCGTGGAAGTCAGAGTGTGTGCTTCACTCCCCTAATCCTGGATTTGGAAGCATCCAGTCATTTCCAACAATGTAAATCTGGTAGTTAGGTCAGCATTGCCTCTGAGGTAAAGCTCACATTTCTCTGGTTCACCCCCAAGTCATGGAGATATTCCTTACACTTACATACCTTGTTACACTTCTTGTCTACTGCAAAGCACTTTTCCTTTATAAGTTATGTTAATTCATAGGTATACCCTAATTTCAAAGCCCACCTTAGAGTAAATACACCATTTACAACGAATACATCCCTGGAAATATTGGCGCAATATTAGCGATTGCGTTTAGTTTTAGAATGTTTGCAGAGTCGCTTTAACAGTTAAATGCATTCCTGGTTTTGTGGAGGCCATTATGCCTGCATCTTAATCACCACCTCCGCTTTTATAACCTCCTGCAGTCTTAGTGTGTGGCTGGAGGGAGACACATGTGGGCACAGCCCAGTTAACACAGGCCCACTAGAGCAGGGCCTGCCAGAACTAATAGCCTTGGCTCAGTGGGCTGCGTACAATGGACATGGGGCACTGTGAGAAGTGTTTTTCCCGCGTTTGATTGACGCTTATGAGAGGGAAACGGTACATTCTTTTATGTGATTTTGCTGTGGGTGTCAGGAGAGATTGTCGACGTATTATAGATGGATTTATGTACAACCATATGTTCAGAGCTGAATCACCGATATGTGGAGCGAGCGGATCACTTCCCCCGAAGGCTTGATAAGCCACCTAATTCCACCTTCACTCGTAATATCTTATTAAAATGTTCAGGGTAATGATATACCGTATGTGTCACATATAAACAGCTAACATTTTATTGGGGATTAGGCGATGGTGGCCTGTCTCCAGTTTGATGGATGAGTGTGTTGAAAGAGAGCTGGAGCTCAAGGGGTACCGTGGCAGGGTTGCGGTGGGCCGGCTCTTTACCTCACCCTCTGCCCTTTCACTGGCCAGTGGGAAAGTTGGAGATGATTTAGGGGTGGGATTATTAAAATGAGTGGATGCTTTTGTGGTGGCTGTCGGTGTTCATAAATAGCTCCCAGCTAGATAGACTTTATTTAAAGGGCATTTTCTTGGTGCTGGTAAGATCAAATGTGTGAAGAGGCTTGTCTATGTAAAGTGTTGGGAGCTGTTAGGGGTTAACCTATTAAACAGCTGTGTGTGTAACAGCTAAATAAGCTTTACAGTCAGTGCAATGGGCAATACGAGCTGTCAGGCTTTATGTCATAATTCACCAGGCTACAGTCATCATTGTTAACCTTTAGGAGTGTGGATTGGGGGTGTTGGCAGGGACCTTTGGGGGAGAGTGGTAGGAAAGCACCCCTCTGCATGTTTACCCGGCTCCTGATGGCCCCCTGCCTGCAGACGGGGCAATTATCAATCTGAAGGAATGTGGGACCTGCGTGCTAAATTCCCACTGACCCTCCTGGAGGGGGAGGTCAGGGGCTGGGGGGGGGGGGTACAGTTTGTTGCCATAGGGGGCAGTTGGGACGCTGGGTGGCTGGCTGTAGGGGTAAAGCTAGAAGAGAAGACATGGTGGCTCGAGGGGGCTACATCTGCCCCTTTGCTGTTCGTCCACCAGCAAACCAGGGAAACGGACTGCATCTTTGATGTGTTTACAATTCAAATGGTTTACCTTCCTCTTCATTTACATATCGACTCCTCCCACGGCAGGCCTCACACTGTGTAGATAGACAGAGTCAGGCATTTAGAGTGTATACGAGAGCCAGGCCTGAGAAGAGACTAGAAAGCATATTGGTTAACATTCAGTCACTAGCTACTGGACAACTGAGAATGCTCGCTTTCCTTACTCGCTCCTTTTATGAAACGGTGGTCTTGCAACAGTTGTTTTGTGCATAAAAATTGATGCTGTTAAATATTTATCTTGCTATTAGGCTTACGTCTAGCTCAGTATATTTGCCCCCACATGAGCACACTTTAAAGGCCTGGCCCATCTGCACTTTTAATGTGTTTGTTTGTGTCAAGCTGTTTTTAGTACACAAGTGTTAATCAAAAGTTTACAAGTCTACCGCAAGGGCTGGTTGTTCTTCTGTGATTGTGTGTGAGAGCTTCAGTATAGAACTAATGGTATATTGCATTCACTGTAAAAAAATCTGCAAAAAAATTACCAGTACTTTTTCTATTATTTTACAGACATTTCCTTTAAGACAATAGCAGAAAACTCTTTATAAACACAGTAGATGTCCGTTAACACACAGAGCTGACATTACTTTGTAATGGACATCTACTGTAATTATATGGACTTTCTGTTATTATCTGTAAAATAATAGGAAATATGTACTGGTAATTTGTTGACAGCACCTTTTACTGTTTTTTCATGGATTTTTTTACAGTATTGGTAGTCAAGTAGAATGTTCTAGACTGTATTTCTCTGTCTGATGCCTTCGAGTCCAGGTTAATAATGTTTTCTTATACTTTCTTTACTTTTATTTTTTCTTCTTTCTTCCATGTTTAATGTTGAAAATAGCTGTTTGCTGCCATTGGCAGTTCTTATTACCAGACATTGGAGCTATACATTGAACTTGGCCTTGGTTAGCAACATAAGTAATTGGTAGAAACTCCTGGTGTACTCTTTGGCTGAACTAGTTTATTTAACCAACCAATCACAGTTGAATCTGACCACCACCATCCACAACAGCACATTTGCTTTTCAAACATTTGCCACCCAAGAGTATTTAGCACCTCAGAACGGTGTTAGGAGGCAGTGAACTTGTTGAAATACTCTAAACCAAAAGGCGGCAGGCAGCAGCATTATTTTCTTAATCCTGGTTTAACATATCTCATTGTCTTTCTAGTGGTAGCCTGCCAATGTAAGATAATTAGCTAGCTGCACTAACGTTGCTATTGTTTTATAAAGTTGTTGTTGGAGTTCACTACAGGTAAATAGTAAGCTAGTAAAATTACAACCTTGGGGATTCAATTCAATTTATTCACACACTTCTGGTGTCAATCCATGGCCATTACCATTACATTTTTATTTATTTATTTATTTTTATTTAACCTTTATTTAACCAGGTGGGCTCGTTGAGAACAAATTCTCATTTAAAACGGCGACCTGGCCAAGATAAAGCAAAGGTGCAAGTACAGACAGAACTAGTTTATCAAGCAAACTAAATATAAATAAACATTTAGCATGCCATTAGATAGTCAGCAACGATAAAGTATACAGCTCTGGAAAAAATAAGAGACCGCTGCTAAATCATAATTGTCTTTAGATGTCTATTCATAGTTAAATGCGTGGGAAAAAATAAAATTGTTGTTTTATTCCATAAACTACTGACAACATGTCTCCCAAATTCTAAATAAAAATATTGTCATTCAGAGGATTTATTTGCAAAAAATTACAAATCACCAAAAATATCCAGTGTTGTCAGCAGAGATGTATAGTAACGAAGTAGAACTACTTCACTAGTGTCCTTAAGTACTAAAACGCTGTATCTGTACTCTACTAGAGTATAGTTTTTTTCTCCTACTTCTACTTTTACTTCAGTACATATTTTCGATGAGTTTAATACTTTTACTCCAATACATTTTTTATGTGCTGCATTGTTACCCGTTACAATTATTAAAATGTTACAAACTATTCATCCCACATTATCACCGCCAGAGCTGTAGATGGCTCTGTCACCAGGTTTGAGGAAGCTGGCTCATCATCATTGAGCAAATCAAGCTGCCATGCATGCTCCCACTTTTCGCTCTGCTGCCTGCCTCAATTGAGAACACTTGAGATTTAGTTTGTTTCAAGATGTAACAACCAGAAACAACAACAACACCTCCAACTTTGAGTGATCGTGAGGAAGGTGTCCACCTCCGGCCCTACTTAGAGTCCATGTTTAAATATTTGGGAATGAAAGGTGCTTACTCTTTACCGAAAGATTGCGAAATAATGGGCTTCAAAAATTCACCATCAAATTTGAAGAAACATATCAAGGTTAGAAATATAAATATCATATATAATGCAAATATCACAACAGCCAACCAAAGATTTCTATCTTCCTAAATACGACTGCTTTAAGACTGCTAAATACCCCTTTAAGAAGGGAATGGAGAAAAAGCACAAGCAGGAAGAGAGGGGAGGGATATAAAGGGGGAAGGGTCATACATGTTCTATTTTTGTTTACAAAAATAAAAAAACAAGAGTTAAGATCAGTGTTTTAACTAAGGGGCTCTTGTACATTCCTGTCCTTGTACTGCAAAGCCAAAGGAATTGTGAGTGTCTTTTTAGGCTAAACATTCAAAATAATATAAACAATGATTTTCAAACTTTTGACTGCTTTCTTTAATAACTACATAACACAATACTTGTACTTTTACTTTCAGTACTCGAGTTGTAAATTTTAAAATATACTACTTGCAATACTTAAGTACAAAAAATATTGAATACTTCAGTACTTCTACTTAAGTGTGGTGCTTAAAGAGCACTTCTACTTTTACTCAAGTTACTTTTTTGATAAAGCACTTCTACTTTTATTCAAGTTACTTTTTGATAAAGCACTTCTACTTTTACTGAAGTTACTTTTTTGATAAAGCACTTCTACTTTTACTCAAGTTACATTTTGATAAAGCACTTCTACTTTTACTCAAGTTACTTTTTTGATAAAGCACTTCTACTTTTATTCAAGTTACTTTTTGATAAAGCACTTCTACTTTTACTGAAGTTACTTTTTTGATAAAGCACTTCTACTTTTACTCAAGTTACTTTTTGATAAAGCACTTCTACTTTTACTCAAGTTACTTTTTGATAAAGCACTTCTACTTTTACTCAAGTTACTTTTTGATAAAGCACTTCTACTTTTACTCAAGTCTGGGTCTCTAGTACTTACATCTCTGGTTGTCAGACCTCAAATAATGCAAAGAAACTAAGATCATAATAATTTTTAAACAACACAATACTAATTTGTTAACTTGGGAAGAGATTAGAAATCAATACTTGGTGGAACAATAATAACTGTATAATAATAACAATTGGCATTCATGCGTCTTGGCAAACTCTCCACCAGTTTTTCACATTGATGTTGGGTGACTTTATGCCACTCCTGGTGCAGAAATTCAAGCAGCTCGGTTTTGTTTCATGGCTTGTAACCATCCATTTTCCACATGATCACACTTAATCTTCCAGGATTTTAATAGGGTTTATTTAAGAAAAATTTGCATTGGTCTCTTAATATTTTCCACAGTAAAAACTGACTTATATATGTACAGTAGATAGCTAGTGAAAGAGAATTAATTGACTCTTGGCTGCTAATAACATGCTGCATCATGGAAATAAATCCATTGATAATTTACGTAAAATACATGCTATATTGGCCAGATTACTAGCTCGAACTAAGCATTAATTGTTGTGGATTGTGCTACACTTACCTCCCCATTGGTTCACATGCGGTTTGCATTAGCTGCTCAGTTAACAGACTAATTTAGGGATATATATATATAAAAGAATTAACAAAGATTGAGGCAGCTTGCGGCAAAACATGGTTATGAATATAATTTTGATATCATAAATGTTTTTTATGACGTACTCAATGACATGTCTTTAGCCATGCCCCTCAGCTTTTTATCAGTATATTATTATTCTGTTTTCAAATTGTTATTGGCATTTTAAGGTAAAGGGATACATGTTGTGATAGTGTTCAAACAAATAAATACGACCTAACACTGGAAAGGAACCTGTAGATTTCAAGGAAAATATAACTGACCATTGTTTTTAGAATTGTCAATGCTCCCTGACTGTAAAGCGTCATTAAGCTTTCGTTATGAATGTTGGTTCATTATAAATTGTGGATTTCTTTGAGTTTTAGTAATCTAATTGACCTTTTTCTACCTGCAGACTTGATTGTATGGCCAGTTCTTGCCTAAGTGTTTTTGCTCTAAGCTTTAGTTTGTAGCTCAGATTTTGAGGCTATAGTGAAAGTGTTGATTCTAAACTACCTCTCCTCGTCTAACCTCTGTCCACCCTAGACTAGCCTCTATGCTGTCCTGAGCACTCTGCTAAGCCGGGTTATTCATTAACTCTGCTATAAGGGCAGCCACCCTTGAACGTGAAGCCCAAACACATTGTGACAAACCACGTTCTCCCTGCAGTGTCATCAGATCACTTTGCCACTTTCAATTAGTGCCAGTCCAGCGTCACCGCTCTACCCACCAGAGCCGCTCCCATAGTGGGCCTGGCCACTGCCCACTGGCCTGTCCCTATGGAGTAGGATGTGTTCGAACCTAGACACTGATCTAAGGTCAGACTTATGTTTATTTTCTCACTGCTATGGTTAAGAATATGTAGTAAGCCGATCCTAGATCTGTTCATACCGGCTATGACCCAACGCTGTCCCGGAGGCCCTCGGCTGTCATTATTTATTTACAGGCAGCCGGCTAGCCACCATGTCTTATGAGGACCCCAGTCCATGACAATAGGAGCAACAGTACTGTGTGGGACCCTCCTGGGCTCAGCTTCTCCTCCCCCTGCTCCACCTACCCACTAGGAGTTGAACTTCACAGTTGTCATGGAAATACAGCCCCACACCCCACTTTCTTAAAAAGACTCCTCCCACTATTGTGGTTCCCTGTACTCCTCCCAACCTGCACTGTAAGTGCTGTGGTTTGAGTGGTGTTGCAGTAACTCATCATGTAGTGTACAGTTCAGTACAATACTTCAGGACAGTACAATACAGCTCAGTGCAGTACAGTGTAGTACAACATAGTACAGCATAGTTCACCACAATTCCATACAGTTTAGCACAGTAAATTTCAATAATGAATTCTATAGTTTAACACAAAACCGTTTAGTTCAATAGACTATTGTGCATACAAAAAATAATTACATTAGTTCCCAAGGTTCAAAGAAGAATAACCTGTGGTCAAACCCGTGAACGTATGTGAGCTCCCCTAATTTGAAATTGAGGCCACCAGAGAAACTGCCAAAAAGTGTTTTCTTAGTTCATAGATCCGAGGTAATGTGAATAATATTTGGGAGCCACTAAATGCTGTTTCTATTTGCTTCTCACAAATGTAGCTCAAAACTTTTAACATTTTAATGACACCAAAATAGGATGACTGCATTCCTGAATAAGATTTTTAGGAACAAATGTGTCCTCTGCTTCCTTTTGAAACATTTGGACCGCGCAACAAACTGGACCGTAACTCAGAATGGGAGAAATATTGCCTGGAATACTTTTTTTTCACCTAGGACAATTCACAATTATTGTGCAAAGAACGTCCTTGATGCTTGCCTGAACGTTCCAATACATTCCTGATACATTTCCCAATAGCTTTCTGATTTACGGTACCTTTCTGAATTTCCTGACACTGTAAACATTGTCTGTTCACATGGGGGTTTGCAGTGTTTTCTTTTGTATCAGTAAGTGCATACCATAGAAATAGAATGGATAGAAAGGCCATTGAGCTGCTTGGCGTGGTCATTCGATTAGTACACAACAAAATGGCGATTGTTGTTAGTTGTCACGGTGACAACACGCAAATCGGTTTAATGCGGAGATAGGCCGTTAGATCTTTGCAATGGAATGGTACATGTAAAAATGGCTGTCGCTCTGACCATTCTGCTACATTGATTTTAATTGGAATGGCCTTTCTATTCATTCCATTTCTATGGTGCATATTGTACATTAAAAAGCTAGGTAAAACAACCACAACATAGTAGTATGTGTTATCTAATCAGACCTGAGACCCTTGCTAAGATAATTTCTGGCTTTTGCACTGCATGTACGGCATGCTGCAGTCTCACGAGAATATAGCATGAAGACACAAGTACACACTCATTCACACAAGCTCATGCACGGCAATACTCATGCACTATTGATGGATGTGATTTGGCCACCCACACATGCGTTCATGCGTTCAAGCACACAGATACACACATGCATACTTACACTCACTCAGAATTTGTGCTAACTCACACTGATAGTGTCACGGTCACCTTAAAATTAAGCAAGAGTGATTGCATGGAAGAGGGCTAACAGCTATATCCCATTGAAGGGCTTTCACTTAGCCTGTTCTGGCTTGGCATGGCCAAAACAACCTTTAACCCAAAGAAAAGTAATTGTTTTGAGTATTGAATATACTGTATACAAACCTGCATTAAATCTTTGAAGAAGAATATGCAAAATCTCTCCAAAAGTGGGATTGCATAACTCAGGTATTACATTAAAAGGTTGTTCTATCCCAAATAAATTGTGGGGCTTGAGGACATATTTCAGTTAATATTTATTTTCTTATAGATATTTGCCAATAAAAAGCCAATGCCACTATACAATAATTAATTTTGACTATCAGTGTGAATAAAAAAAAAAAAAACGTTGCTATTGTTGTATAAAGTCGTTATAAAGCTAGTAAGAGGACACTTAGCGATTGAATTCAATTCAATCACAAACTGCTAGTGTCAAACCATGGCCTTAACCATAACAATTTCTCCCCAATTCTAAATATAATTAATGACATTTAGAGCATTTATTTGCAGAAAATTAAACTGGTCAAATAACAAAAAATATGTGTTTTCAGACATTGAATAATGCAAAGAAAACAAGTTCATATAATTTTTTAAACAACACAGTACTATCGTGTGAACTTGGAAAAAGTTGGTGGAATAATAATAACTATATAATAATAATAATTGTCTTTCATGCGTCTTGGCATGCTCTCCGCCAGTCTTTCACATTGATGTTGGATGACTTTATGCCACTCTTGGTGCAAAAGTCAAGCAGCTCGGCTTTGTTTAATGGCTTGTGACCATCCATCATCCTCTTGATGACATTACAGAAGTTTTCAATGGGGTTAATTTAAGAAAGATTTTGCAGTGGTCACTTAATTTTCTCCAGAGCTGTATTGTAGTAGTATATGTACTGTATATTATCCAATAAATAATGCTGATCTTAGGCACACGACACATTGCAAAATATATTGGAAATATAGCAAAAACCCCTCAGGTGCACTATTGCTATAATAAACCAGGATCCAAGCCAAGTATATCAAGAAAAATGTATGTGATGTCATAGCTGTCCTATACATACTCTGGCTTTCAGCCAAATAACATTCAGGATTTCCACCATTGTTTGAATAAAGTAGCGTATAGACTGTTATTGCAAATGCGAAGAAGGTGTGTTGTTTTGCATGGATTACATATTGATACATATTAATTATTGGAAGAGCTGTTTTGCTGTTCGAAGGTGGAGTCCTTCCCCTGTCCTTCTCCATCAACCATCAAGCCCTTGCTGCAGCAGCCCGATGTGCGGTCGTCCGTCTGGTCTGTTGCCCAGATACAAAGGGTAGACTAGGCCCGCCCATGCATTGTGTTGCTCTTAAATTAAACCACCAGCAAATGTAGGCTCAATGAGGCGTGGCCATTTTGGAAGGTCTGATAAAGTGCGAACTAAAGCGTCTGGGATGTGGGCATGTCCGCCCCGGTGTTGTGTCATCCATTGTGAAGGGCAGCACTTGTGTGTTGTGAATGAAGGTCCGTGTAATGCTTGGTTGGTGCTGAACACTGGGTTGGGACAGGGGAGGGTCGGGGCATGGTTTAAGATGTAACTCCAGTGTTTGCAGCTGATGTTCGCTGTCATTAGTTTAGACAAGGGATGGTTGGTCGGCTGGGGAAGACAGAAGGATGAGAAGAGTTTTTTTTGGATGGTTGCATTTTGTGGTGAAGACTTTGAGATGGTGTTAAGATGTGAGATTTCAGGATGACCAGTGTTAAGGGTGTGTGTGCGGACTGTCCCAGTGTGTGTATGGACTGTCCCCGTGTGTGTATGGACTGACCCTGTGTGTGTATGGACTGTCCCCGTGTGTGTATGGACTGACCCTGTGTGTGTATGGACTGTCCCTGTGTGTGTATGGACTGTCCCTGTGTGTATATGGACTGTCCCCATGTGTTTATAGACTGTCCCTGTGTGTATGGACTGTCCCTGTGTGTGTATGGACTGTCCC
>JACXGM010014677.1:10803-22009 GCA_016801145.1 Umbra pygmaea | reverse complement strand
TTTCTTCCCTGTGTTTCCTCCCTTGGTCCCTCGTGTGTTGTGTTTTGGCTCCCTCTTGTGTCTGTTTCATGTCTTGCCTTAGGTATGATTTAGGTGACGTCATTGTTAAGTGTCCCCAGATGTTTTAAGTTAAGTCCTCGTTATGTTAGTATTTAAGGTTGTGTGTTTGCTTCTCTCCCTTGTCAGTCAATGTATCCTGAGTCCTGTTCCAGTGTTTCCTGTTTCCCTTGGATTTATATACGCTTCGCCCCTCGCAGCAGTATTTTGTTTTTGTTTAAATAAAAGTTATTGCATTATTGAAACCTTCGCGCTTGTCTCTAACTATCCGAGAGGATTCGTTACACTCAGTACATAGTGTATTTTGTATTTTGTTATTATTATTATTATCGTTTTAAAACTAATTTATATTGTATATAACCTTTTTAAGCCCTCTGTGTAGATGTGTCGAGCCTTGTCAAAAGAATTTCTCTGCATAGGATGATGTGATGTTATCCAATGTACATGACAAATAAACAACTTTTGACTTTGACTTTGACACATTAAGACATTACCTTTAGTATAGCATCTGTACCAGCATATTCTGTTGTTGCTAGTTATTTCGTTAATGTGCCTGTTCATACTGTTATTGGAGTTTTCTATGTTATGGTACATTGCACCTATAGTGTTAGGATTTCCATTGTAGTTTGTCACACGGTTGGCACAAGAGTTTAGTTTCTCTTGTTTTCCTCTTTACATTTGCATATGCCTACATTTATGGATCCTCTGTTCCTGTACTATAATTGAAAACCTGATAGATTTAAATAAAAATCGATTTAATCTGACCTGCATTTGTCTTCCATCCCACCCCAGCCGTGACAGATATGCAGCCTCCCTGTCTCACAAGACTGACCATTGGCCTGTCCTCCTTATTGGTTGGGGGCTAAATTACTGATCTTGTTTACAAAATAAACCCAATAAGTGACACCAAGAATATATATTTTTTAATTAGTTTATTTTCTATATCTGTTTAGTTTGGAAAGCATTGATCACCTGTTCAGGCGTGCAGCACAGTAGAATGAGTTACTCAGGCAAAAGATTGTTAGATGGAGGTCATGGATGCAGGGGTAGTAAATAAGTGCTCTTTTCTCATCACCCATTTGGAAAGGAATACATGCATTTCACATGTGGACGCGTGAATAACGTGGTGCACCTGTAAAGACGTAATCTTGTTAATCTTGGCCAGAGGGACATGAATTGCGCTTGTGCTTGTCATTGATCTATAAAACAACAGTGTTGTTTCTATACCAACACACACCTCTAAATCCCTACCCCCTACAATGTACACAGCAACACCATACAGTATTTACTGTGATAGTATTAGTACATGTAATTATTTTAAAAGCAATGCTCAATGGCGGCCATGATGCATTTCGAGGTAACTAAAAAAAGCAGCCCGATTTTGTAGCAATACAGTTGACACAGCAACAATGCATCCACTAGGAGTTCTTAGCATGATATACACTCCCTGGCCACTTCAATGCAAAAATCTAAACAGCTAATCAAGTGGCAGCAAATTCAAGTATTTAGGCATGTAGACGTGGTGAAGATGATCTGCTAAAGTCCAAACCAAGCATGGGGAAAAAATATTATTTAAGTGACTGAGCGTTGTGTAGTTGTTTGTGCCAGACAGGCTGGTTTGTGCTGATGTACCGGGATTTTCCCACAGAACCATCTTTAGGGTTTACAGAGAATTGTCAGACGAAAATATCCAGTGAGCGGCAGTTCTCTGGGTGTAAATGCCTTGTTGATTGCAGATGTCAGAGGAGAATGGCCAGACTGGTTTGAGCTGATGGAAAGGCAACAGTAACTCAAATAACAAAGGAGCATCTCTGAAAGCACAACACATCAAAACTTGAAGCAGATGGGGTACAGCAGCAGAAGACCACACCGGGTGATGCTCCTGTCAGCTAAGAACAGGAAACTGAGGCTACAATTTGCACGGGCAATAGAAGATTGGAAAACCATTGCCTGGTCCGATGAGTCATGATTTCTGCTGCAACATTCAGATGGTAGGGTCAGAATTTGGCATAAATAACATGGTTTAGGCTGGTAGTGGGGGTGTAATGGTGTGGGGATAATTTTTGGCACACTTTGGGCCCCTAAGTACCAATTTAGCAACATTTAAATGCCACAACGTACCTGAGTATTTTTGCTGACCATGCCTATCCGTTTATGACCACAGTGTACCCATCTTCTAATGGTTCCTTACAGCAGGATAATGCTCCACGTCACAAAGCTTACATTATCTCAAACTGGTTTCTTGAACATGACAATGACTTCACTGTACTCAAATGGCCCCCACACTCACCAGACCTCAATGCAATCAAGCACCTTTATGATGTGGTGGAACAGATGATATGCAGCGAACAAAACTGCAGCAACTGAATTATGCTAAACTCTCAATATGGACCAAAATCCAGCAACTTGTTGAAACTATGCTACAATGAAGGCAGTTCTGAAGGTAAAAGTGGGTCCAACTGGGTACTAGCAAGTTGTACCTAATGAAGTGGCTGGTGAGTGAACATTGAAGCTGGTATGAGTACTGAATCACATGAAACCAGTTGACTTTCAACTGAGGGTAGCGAAGCTAAAGCAGGGAATGGTTGATGATGTGAGTACCTGGTGGAAAGCAAAGGAAAACAAAATATAAATATCAACTACTGTAAAAAATATCATTTTTTTTTATTAATTTACAAAGCATAATATAAAACACTTTGAAATTATACTGAGACATGGATTTAATAATTATTCTTTATTTTCTTGTGGACTCATGTTGCTGCATCACGCAATGTGAAGAGTTAGCACTGGTCTATCTCAGATGGAAGTGAAGAGTAACGCAAATTATATGTGAAATCACTTGGTTCTGGAAGGGAAAAAACACACAAAAAACACACCATTAATGCAAACACATCATTACACCCTAATAACAATGTTGTGTCTAATACAGTAAATAGAATGCAAGATAAAGTGGACATATTACTCACCTTCATAGCATTCTGGGATCTTAAGAGTCCCGTCCACACACTGGCTTGATATCGCATAACCACACTGATTGTCTTTGTTCATACAGTAGAAGGAAACAAGTTCTGTATGGGAGATTTTTTTCTTGAAATCCTTTATCCAATATCTCTTTCCATTGTAAAGTATACGTCCTCTTTTAATGCCTACACTGCATGGAGCTTTGGGAAAAACAAAAAATTACCAAAAGCACATTTTCTCAATTGAGATGAGCGATGAGGAAAATAAAAAATTTCTGAGAAATTAACTTTTAATTTAACAAGTGGACGAATCCAGCAATACAATTGAATAGTGCCAACATTTTTGGTCATACCCTTGCATGTCGGTTTTTCTGACCAGTTGCCTGTTTTTAGACATTGACTTTCCACAGGCCCATCCAGAACATAGTCTATATTACATCCATATCTGACCACCTCTTTGTAGCCGTGTTCCCTCTTCGCATCAATAGTCATGTACCCATTGATGATGTCTGTTGGACGAGGGCAGCTCACAACTGGAAACAGAGTGGTCAGTGGTCAGATTCAAAGTGACTTAAAATGAGCAGAGGGATCTCAATCAAACCAAATTCGATGTTTAGGCAATACAGCATGAGGGTGTGGTTTATGTTCAATATACCCATATACAAAGGTCATGGCATCTCATCCCTTTATACCTTTTTAACTACAATTGGTCACTGGTTTGTAATATCAATGAGGCATATCTTATTGTCAATTTACATTTAAAAGGTGTGTCCAGGAATGTTACTATATGGCAATGCCTCATCAAACCAGCTCCACAAGTGAGAATAGAATATTAAGATGATTCACGCATCTTACAAAACCATAATTCTTAGCACACTGCTCACTCAGCCAGGATGTTATCCCCACATTGGAGGTCCCCACATTGCCCTCTACTGGAACATTAAGCACTGTCCATATGCAGTAACCAGAATTCAAACATCTAGTTGCAATGATGCAGCTGCAAGGTATTCCTTAGTCCACAGCACCACTTGCAGGCCCATGAATGAATAGTGTTCGAGTTTATTGTTCAAGTCCATCAGTTTTTGTTCACTGGCATTGTAAATATTTAATGCTTGGCAATAATTATTTTGCACTTTTCTCAGGAGTAACTGATTACAAACATATTTAGCCCAAAAATCATATTTGGCCGAAAACTACAGCCCTTGTACCTTTAACAATGGGATGATTAGTTAGTGTTTAGCAAGAATAGTAGCAACAACTATTAAAATAAAAAAGGGGATTTGATCATACGTACATGAACATTCTGGCGGCTCAGTCCAAGTTCCATTGGCGGTGCAAAATCCCCTCTCATTGCCAATGAGGACAAGTGGACTCAGACACTGGAAGGTCACCCCAGAACCGTAAACAGATGTGTTGCCTGTGACCAATCTGTCGTAAACAACTTTTCCATATTTAGGTATTGGAGGAAGACCACAAGTCACCGCTAACAGGGGAGAGATGTAAAAATGTATTTTTTCATTGATAAGTGATATATATCAGCATTTGTTTCATAATGCAAGACAATATTTTAAATACTTTCTAATAATGTGCCCTTGACAAACTTTTGTATCTTTGTTGAGCAGTAGCATGACAGAATCAATAGGTGTAATGTTAATCGGTCTACAAACCCTAACAATCCCATACGGATATCTAATATGTGGCCATATACTGCACTATATATAACTTGTCTTATATGGGCATATATGGTGGAAACATTATCACATATACGTACAAAACATAAATGTCAAAATATACAAATAGTGGCCATTTATATGTAACATATATTTCCATATTTTACATCCATATCTGCATTTACCTATTTACCTATGGTTTACAGTGTATTTAAGTGATGTATAACGTTTGTCAATGTATATGTAAGATTATTTAAATAAATAATATAGATATACTACTATGTTTTCTCTTGCCGTATGTCAGTTAATTTGTCTATACTCTACAAATTCAAACAAGAATGCTTGTGTCACAATAGCCCCTGTGTTCTTGTGGATTATGTTTTGTTTATCCAGTGTTATGTTTTCTTCTTATATGGTGTTTGTATATTGTGTTTCATTATTCCATCTTATTTCCCAGTCTTGTGTCTAGGTAGTCCTGTTAGACGTCTCCTGTGTTTTAGTTATGTAGGGTTTGTTGTGTCTATTGGTCCCTCTTTTCTTGTTGTATATGCAGTTCTATACCGGTCAGCCCATCTATTCCATGTACGTCTAGGTCCTCGATATTGTCTACAGCTGTTGTCTATTATCAATTGTCCCAGCAGTATATATATATACACCTGTGTTTTTAAATCAGTGTCAGTCATTGTCCCTGTATATTAATGTTCCTGTTGATGTCATGAGATGTTCTCAAGTTCAGGTTTTAAGATTTCCTCTACGTTTCATGTTCATTGTATCGTGCTTGCATCTTGAGTTTATTGTTTTCATGTTTAAAGTTAACCTTATTACCAGTCTAGTCTTTGTTGTTTTTTGCTCGTGGTATTTACTAAAGTGTATTCAGTACTACAATAAAAGTCACTATTTGAGAGAACGCACCTGCATCCTGCCAACTACTTCAATACAAATCCCTGATGTGGAAGACTGTAATATGTGCATACATATGCCTTGCATCCATGGGAGTCTCAGCAAAGCTTTGCCGGTGATGTGATCTATTGCTATCATTACAATCTCAGAATGCTATTTTAATTCCAAAACTGAGTTCACACCTGTGTTTTAACATTTGTAATGTAATGAGTCATTTTTTATATTATTGTGAGATTAGGTTGAATAATTTCTATTAAGTGCAAGAGTAGTACTGTATAAGGCAGCTACTAACGTAAACACTTTGGTGGTGGCGCACTCCATTCTCCATCAGCCAAGCACTCAGTGGTACTGGCTCCTTGCATGGTATATCTGTAGATCAAAATCAGACCGTAATATGACAAAACAATCAAAAACATAAAACAGCTGCTGTACTGACTGAGTTTATCAGAATACAACTGTTCAAAACTGCAAAACTTTGATATGATTGAACAGAATTTGTCATCGGTTGAGACACTTAGGAAAGCACAGTTTGTATACTGCACTCCTCATACCCCTCATAGCAGGTGTAGTTGATTGTACTCTTGTACACAATGTCGTTGAAATGTACGTCTCCATAGTCCAGTACTTCTGGGCTAGAGCAGCTCTTTGCTGTGGTATAAGAGGAAAAGATTAAATCACCTAAACAGCTCTATCATTCTGCTGAATATATTTACATAATACTGTTTTTGGTCTGTCAGGAAGTCGGAGACCCACTTAAGCATGTGAGTTTCAACTCGGTCCAGTGTCCACTGGCAGTGCAGGTGATGGTGCGGGAACCTGAGGAGGGAGCCAATCCCTTTTTACAGGACAACACCACCTCCTCTCCGGGTGAGTAAAATCTTTGGAGACCCTCTGTGACCATATTGTCTTGCAGGATTGGGCGGCCACATCCTGAGGGGGCAGACAGGCAACAGAATTGGACAACTAAGTGCTCACAAGGCAAAGCAGACAGACAGGAAGATACACTTTGACAAACTACACAGATGAACCAGGAGTTTCAAATTACCTAATTTCTCTAAAATGTTTTACATCATGACATGTCAACTAGTATGTGATCTGGAAGAATCTATCAAAAGTATTAAAAGCAGTGATTCGGGTGTGCATTACGGTGAAATACTGCAGTCGTAATATCGGACTTAAGTTCAAATTGAGGGAAATGATGTAGACTGGTAATGATGATATTCTGCTGTGAGGCAGGACTGAGTTTGTATTTCCATAGGTTGAATTCAAAAGCAGGGATTAGAACTAAAATCATTTTCCAATTGTCAGTTCCATAATCTCATTCCTGTGTTACCAGAAAACCGTCTGAAAAATGGTATGTACCGGTTCATATTATATTAATATAACAGTTCCTTTTTAAAAATTATTTCTATGTAACCTGTTTTTACATTTAGCTATTTCATTTGTTTTTCCTACCTTTTTTCTTACCTTCAAATTTGTCATGTTCAACTGCCCTTTAAGCCGTCACATCGGCAAACCCTCGCAAAAAGTGGTCAAAGATTGATCACATGCTTCCTCCAAGCATGCATCACCAAACCATCCTTATCACACTGCTCATTTCACATGGAATACATAAGTCAGTACATTTGTGGGATGTGCCGATTATACATGTACAGCGCATACGAAAAGTATTCACAGCACTTCACTTTCTCCACATTTTGTTGTTACACCCTTATTCTGAAATTGATTAAATTCATTATTATGCTAAAAGTTTTACAAACAATACCCCATAATGTCCTGTAGCCACTCTTTTGTTATCTTAGCTGTGTGCTTAGGGTTGTTGTCCTGTTGGAAGATGAACCTTCACCCCAGTCTGAGGTCCAGTGTGCTCTGGAGCAGGTTTTCAGCAAGGATATCTATGTACATTGCTGCATTCATCTTTCCCTCAATCCTGACTAGTCTCCCAGTTCTTGCCCCTGAAAAACATGCCCACAGCATGATGCTGCCACCATGCTTCACTGTAGGGATGGTATGAAATAATGAATTAAATCCATTTCGGAATAAGGGTGTAAAATAACAAAATGTGGAAAAAGTGAAGCATTGTGAATACTTTCCAGATACACTGTACATGTATAATCAGCACATCCCACAAATGTACTGACTTAAGTCTTCCATGTAAAATGAGCAGTGTGATACTGATGGTTTGGTGATGCATGCCTGGAGGAAGCATGTGATCGATCTTCGACCACTTTTTGCGAGAGGTTGGACTGTATTTATGTATTTATATCCAAAGTATTTGTGTATTTATTTCAAAAAAAATTTACATATTACCCCAATTCTAGTTCTCTCTACACTGGCTGCCCATTAAGGCTAGGGCTGATGAAAGTTTTACTGTTAAACTACACAGCACTACATGGACTAAAAGTGTCTCTGTTTTACAAACCACTTATTGTTGTTTAGTCTTGGGGGTTTTAGGCCAGGTATCTGTCAAAGCACTTTTTAACAACTGCTGTAGTAAAAAGCTTTATAAAATAAATGTGATTGATTCATGTGTTTCCATCTCATTGCATTTTGTTTTATAATAATAATAATAATAATATGTTTATTTTTTATAGCGCCTTTCAAGAACCCAAGGTCGATTTACAAAATGATGCAAACAGTTAACAGACAAAAGGACAGGCAGTCCAAGCAAAAAAGCAAATGGAGACAACAAACGAAAAAGACACAACATGGAGGGCTGAGAAATAAAATGATAGATAATTATTTACTGAGCGTAGTGAAAATATGAGTTTTAAGTTGAGATTTGAAGGTCTGTAGGTTAGGGAAGGCACGAAGATCAGAGGGCAGCTTATTCCATAGCTTAGGGCCTACAACACTAAAAGCCCTACCACCCACAGTAGAGAGTTTATATCTGGGTACGACAAGCAGATTGTCATTGCTAGATCTAAGGGTCTGAACAGGAACATAAGCCCTACCACCCACAGTAGAGAGTTTATAAACGCAAATGTAATATGAAAGCTTATAATTTACAGATTATTGTAAAGTCTGTAGCTACTGGAGCTAGTTAGGTCATATCGCTGGGTCACCCCAAACAACCCCAAAGTACCCAAAATAACCCCAAAATACCTCAAGGAAATAGCCAAAATATCGCCAAAAGAACACAAAACTGCCCAAAAGAACCAAAAACTATCGAAAAGAAACCAAAACTAACCAAAAGACCCGAAAATAACCCAAAATGACCTAAAAGAACACAAAAGAACACACAAATACACATAAGAACCCAAAAGAACACACAAAAAACTAAAGAATACAGAAATACCCAAAAGAACACAAAAGTACACAAAAATGCCCAAAACTAACCAGAAAACACAAAATATCACAAAACTACCCAAAAGAACACAAAACTACCCAAGTTTCCAATTATTCCGATATTATTTAAATTGTAAATCTGTTATTTTTCTGATATTCTTGGTATATTTTTTTACCTTTATTTATCCAGGAAAGACAAACTGAGACCAGACTCTCTTTTACAGTTTTGCCCTGCGATACAAGTAACTAAAACAGACTAAAAATATAAAATCAATGTAATTTACATTAAAAAAACAATAAAATGAAACAATCGCAGTTAAAAATACAAGGTAATGTAACAAACATTTAAATGTGCTTACAGAAACTAAATCCTTTAGCTTCAGTTTGCTCTGAATATCATTCCATTAAATGTACAATATGTAGTTTTCCAAAACAATAACAAAAGACATACTTTGCATTAAAAATGCAAACATCACTATACTTATATTATATATATTTCTAAGTTGTGTACTTACGTTATCCTACATGTTTCCACAAACTTACTTTCAAACCCAGAGAAATCTGTAATATTATTCGAAGACAAGGGACGTTTCATTTTGTCTTCCGTCAATGGCGTCATATAACCTTTGACTGCTCTAGTTGTTCTAAGTTCCAGGGAACCGCCAAACATAATGTGAATAAAGTTGTAATATTTTTAACAATAGATTACTTTGTCAGTGAAAATTTTTTTCTGTCGGAGAGACTAGATTGGAAGGTTACTTCCCGACGTCATCCAAGTACATCTTTTGCTATAATGTTATGATTGAGAGACCCCTAGCAGCCGAAAACTACATATTGTACATTTAATGTGCAGCATGGTATTCAAATTCAGTTTTACCCAACTCAGAGTAAACAAGTAGTATTTCTAGTAGTAAAACGTCCTGAGCCTGAGTCTGATGTATAATGTTACACCACTGAAATGCTGCATGATATACTGCATCTAAATGTTTCAGCCTCGTTTCAGCTGACCCATGCATACATAGTACATGACCATAGTCAAGCACTGACATAAATATAGCTTGTACAATTTCCTTTCTATGCTGTGATGACAGACATGCTTTATTCCTATAAAAAAGCTAATTCTCACTTTTAGCTTTCTCACCAGCTAAGTTATACTTATTTTCCACCATAATTTACCAATAAATTCATAAAAAATCCTACAATGTGATTTTCTGTATTTTTTTTCTCATTTTGTCTCTCATAGCTAAAGTATAACTATGATGAAAATTACAGGCCTCTCTCATCTTTTTAAGTGGGAGAACCTGCACAATTGGTGGCTGACTAAATACTTTTTTGCCCCACTGTATGTGTATTAAAAGAGAGATTGTGATCCAATGAAATTCCAAGGTATTTACAGCAGGTGAAATAAGTACTGAAAACGTCACAATTTTCTCAGTAAATATATTTTACTGAGCTATTGACATGAAATGTCACCAGATGTTGGTAACAACCCAAGTAATCCATACATACAAAGAAACCAAAACAAATAAGGTCAGAAATTAAGTTATGTGTAATAATGTGAAATGACACAGGGAAAGATTATTGGAACATTTCAACTCAATGTGTCCCGTACTTACTATACATCAATCTAGATAATTGTCTTAAATGACTTATTTAGGGTATTTTTGTGTTCTTTTGTTTTCTTTTGGGTATTTTTGTGATCATTTTGTTTCTTTTGGGTATTAATGTGTTCTATTTGGTCCTTTGGGTATTTTTGTGTTCTTTTGTGTTCTTTGTGGTATTTTTTGTGTTCTATTTAGTTGTTTTTAGTAGATTCCTGGTTCTTTTGGGTATTTTTGTGTTCTTTTGGGTCATTTTGTTTTCTTTTGGGTAACTTTGTGTTCTTTTGTGTTTATTTTTTGTAGTTTGAGGTTATTATGTGTTCTTTTGGGTATTTCTGTGTTCTTTTGGGTTCTTCTGTGTATTTTTGGGTTATTTTTGTTTTCTTTTGGGTAGTTTTGGTTCTTTTGTTTTCCTTTGAGTGTTTTTTTTCTTTGGGGTATTTAAGTGTTCTTTTGGGTATTTTTGTGTTATTTTGATTTCTTTTGGGTGGTTTTGTGTTCTTTTTGGTAGTTTTGTGTTGTTTTGTGTTGTTTTGGGTATTTTTGTGTTCTTTGGGGTATTTTTTGTGTTCTTTTTAGTTGTTTTTGGTAGAGTCTTGGTTCTTTTGGGTATTTTTGTGTTCTTTTGGGTCATTTTGTTTTCTTTTGGGTAACTTTGTGTTCTTTTGTGTTGATTTTTTGTAGTTTGAGGTTATTATGTGTTCTTTTGGGTATTTCTGTGTTCTTTTGG
>JACXGM010014677.1:0-10703 GCA_016801145.1 Umbra pygmaea | reverse complement strand
GGTATTCATGTGTTCCTTTTAGTTCTTTTGGGTATTTTTGTGTTCTTTGGGGTATTTTTTGTGTTCTTTTTAGTTGTTTTTGGTAGAGTCTTGGTTCTTTTGGGTATTTTTGTGTTCTTTTGGGTCATTTTGTTTTCTTTTGGGTAACTTTGTGTTCTTTTGTGTAGATTTTTTGTAGTTTGAGGTTATTATGTGTTCTTTTGGGTATTTCTGTGTTCTTCTGGGTAATATTTGTGTTCTTCTGTGTTCTTGTGGGAATTATTGTTTTTTTTTTGTGTTTTTTGGGTAGTTTTGTGTTCTTTTTGGTACTTTTGGGTTCTTTGGGGTATTTCTGTGTTCTTTTGGATATTTCTTTGCATAGTTTTTTGTATTTTGTATTTAGAGGTTATATTGGTTACTTTTGGGTATTGGCGGGCACTATGTTTGGAGGCAGGCGCTGCGTTGTGTTGTCAAAATATCTATTTATATGACCCAAATTGATATTACTAGCATTAGTAATTAATATATTTAGTAGCTTATTTACAGTGACTTTACCATTTAAGAGATTTTGGATAAGATTAGTCAGCTATTGTAACTTCTGAAACGAAAATGCTGTTCACTTACATTTGCAGTGGGAATGCATTCTTATAACAAATCTTTTCCGTAAGTGAAGTTTGATTTGAACTTTGAACAGAACTATTGCCACAATCTCCATTAGTGCTTCATCTGTCAAATGGGAAATATTTTTGTCCTAATGTAAAATATGGTATGGGTAACTGAAAGACAACTAAACATGCTGTTGATGTTACTGATGCACTTAAGATATATTCTGTCATTTTAATCTCTGGTTATAAAATGGCGCTATTGAGCAGAAAATGTTTATCAAAATTGTTGTATTTCATGTATTTGTGCCCTGTGTCATTAGAACAACCTAATTTAACCCAACTTGTAATTGTATGGCTAACTGAGGTATGTCAGTGTTCCTACTTAACGTTTATGCACATATAAACAACATATTACCATTTAAGGTCAAAATGGGTTAACTGCAAAAAAATGTGTTATTTGCATAAACCACAGACTGCATCTTCAACTGACAATATGTGAGTTTAATAAATATGTGCTATTTTAATACACATGTATATTTGACACAAGCTCATTATTTTAAACATGCTACAAAGTCTAAACACATTCATTGAGACCAGTCATACTGATTATAACAAAGCACAGAAACACAAAAGGGTTGTCTAAATCAATAAACAAAAACACTGAGATTAAGATAATACACCACTGTACCTCTATTTGATACCACTACCGTATACAAGGCCAGCTGACAGAACAGCAGTAAAGTCAAACTTCGGGGCATGATCTGTGGAGTGGAGAGAGCGTCTGTGTATACTTTGGTTTGTCAGGTAACACTATGATTTTTGTAAAGCTATCAACTGTTTGTCTTCCTCAAGGTAAACAGTAAAGGGTCAATGACAACATAGAATGAGGCAATTGCTGTGTGTATTTCGTAATATACCCCAATATCCAAAAGCTTTGTGAACCTTACGGAAAATGTTTTTGTGTGTTTGTTTATTGGGGTATATTTGTCTCCCCTCCCAATTGGTCATGTCCAATTTCCACTGAGACTACATTATTGGCAGGTACGCATTTCCTTGGACAGATGCAAGATGGCGGGCGCTCAAGAACTCTTTCATATAAGGTTTTTAAAGAACACTATTTGGTGTATTTTGGAACCTCAAAAAATGGTTTATGATTGATGGCTTATGGTTCATCATGGTAGTTCATCAAAAAATGTTCCTGCAAGAAACCTTTTAAAAAGTGACATTTACAGATCCTACTTTTGTTCTTAGAAGAACATATATAAAAAGGTTCTTTCTGATATTGGTTCAACATATATCTTAATTTTAATGGAGATGAGGGGGGCACTAGCCAGTTAATGCCTATCCTGTGGGACTGGTAATAGTGGGACCGCTAGCCAGCTAACTTCCATGTCTAGCGGAACATGTCGTTATCCCCCTCATTGTCCGTGTCTTCCTTAGAGGAAGAGTCAGATTCTTCCTCCTCTGGGCCCAAGTCAAGCCCGTCCAAGGCTTCCCATTCCACAAACTTATCCCTGAAGTAATCCACGCCATCCACCTACTCTGACAAGCACCATTCCTTTGCCTCCAATGGGTAGCTCACCCTGGGTAGCTCACCGCATATTCGGACCAAAACCTCTCCCTCGTCAGTTTGGCCCATAGCACCCCCTCCCCAAAATCTGGTAGGGAAAACCCAGGGGACTGTACCCAGCTTGAACTACCCAAATGTGAGGGGGTTAGGGAGTACAGCCCCCTTATTTTGCCTTATTTTGTCTATTAAATCAGGTATTTACGACAATTCTTGGATTGTTTTCAGAAGACAAATTATGAATATCAGGGAATCAACTGCTGTGGATTTAATTTCAATTTTTGTTTCGCAATATCAGTGGAATTACTGGACATTCTGTTCAAAAGTACTACTGCACTTTACCACGTAGTGAAATGCAGCCAAAGAGGTAAACAAGCCATTTCAGATATCCTACAGTGTCAGGAATCCATCCTCCTGAGCCGTCTCCCTGTCCCTTTTTGGTCCCCATTCCGGTTCCGGGTTTTCCCCTGCACTCCCTAATCATCAGTTCCAGTCCCAGTCATCACCTGCACCTGCTACTCGGCCACACCTGGGTTGATTGCCTTCCTCTCCCTTTATTAGGGAGTTGAAGTCAGTAAACCAACTGCCGGATTATTGTATAACCACGTAAATATTCAACCATTTCGTGTTCTTACTAATTGACCTATGGCTAAACCACGCCGCCAATCGCGATGAGCCAATCACAGTGCGCATATCTAACCCAATACACTCTGACATTCTCTGCTTCCACGTCCATTGAAATGCATTGCACTTAGTCCGTTTTCATTCGTTTTTATATGTATTTTTGTGACATTTTAAGTTTAAAATGGTCAAACGTTGTGCATGGGGTACATGCACCTCCGATACTAGGTATCCTGAGAGGCTGGGCGAAGGTGTCTATTTTTTACCCATTCCAAAGCCACATCTCCACCCAGATAAGTGTCTGCTCTGGATTAATTTATGCGGTAGACCACAACACCAACTATATAAATAAAATCAACAAGGACGTCTATATCTGTTCTAAGGTAAGTCAACAATGTATTTGAACGTTATATTTAACATTTCTAATAAAATGTAACATTAGCCTAGCGTTAGCTTCTAGCTGTGTTGTACATCATGTCACCTCGTTTCCTGGGAGTTCATTAGCCTGTTAAGTAATTTTTGTACTTTGGCAATCGTACATGATTGTGTTGTCCAAAGTGCTCTGGTTATACTAACGTCAACTTTTGGAGCTTAATTTTATAATAGCAATTACCATAGCATATTTTACAAGTCACGTCAAGTTAGATAAATAAATTGAAAGAAATAATAAATTAATAAATTGAAAGTAAATCACACTTTTTACACTGCAGTGCATGAACAATGCTGATCCTCTATCTCAGTGGTCCTCAAACCCTTCCATGGAGGGCCTAGTGTATGCTGGTTTTTGGTCTTTCCCTTCAATTAGAGCATAATTAGGACCAAGACTGCCAGGTGAGGGGAGATCCTAACCAATTAGTGAGCTACTCCATCAGGCTTGTACAAGGTAAAAGTGAAAACCTGTATACACTATGCCCTCCAAGGAAGGGTTTGAGGACCACTGCTCTATCTTGTAATCTGAGATGGTGATGGCAACGAGATGCGGTTTATCACGTTTATTTACACTGTGACCTGTACATTTTTGTCTGGAGCTGAAGGTTTTTATCGACCTTCTCCACAATAAAATCATTAATATAACCCTCCAATGCATGGTTAAGGCCCTTTTGATGACTTCGAGATGATATATAATCTTTCTATCACCATAGTGCCTGTCACCAAATGTTGATTGTTTGTCCGAGTGAGAGGAGGGGGCGTGGCTTAGCCATAGGTCAATGGCGTGATTTCCCGTTACCAGTGTTTGTTCCTCATCGTGCTATTTTCTGTTCTGTCTAGTTCCTGTGTACCGAACCCTGCCTGGACTACGACCCTCCCCATGTACCGAACCCTGCCTGGACTACAACCTTCCCTGTGTACCGAACCCTGCCTGAACAACGACCCTCCCTGTATACCGAACCCTGCCTGGACAACAACCCGCTCCGTGTACCGAACCCTGCCTGACCCCTGACCATTCTTGCCTGCCGGACTGGAGCCTTACACCCTACACACACACACATCCTACAATAAACATTACTATTACTGTTATCTCTGCGTTTGGATTCCTACCTTGTCCTGTGCCGATCCTGACATACAGTAGTGTTCTCCTGAACTGGAATCATTTTTTATTAACCGCAAGCCCGTCTGCAGTCCACGGGAGTTTGCATAATTTATTCTGGTGAGTGTTTACATTTCCGGACTCCTTAGTTATTGTTCTGGGTGACTTTAACAAAGGTAATCTAAGCCGGAAAACTACCCAAATATAAACAATCTATTAAAATCCCATCCAGAGAGGAAAACACTCTGGATCACTGTTACACTAGAATCAACAATGCATACCACGGTGTGCCGCGCACTGCTCTAAGTCTCTCATGTCACAGTCCACCTGATACCCACATACAAACAAAAACTAAAACTAGCAAAGCCTGTTGTGCAGCGGTTAAAGATGTAGAGCAGCGAAGCAACAGAGGCTCTGAATGCATGTCTGGACTGCACTGATTGGGACATTTTGAGGTCTGCCACTAACAGTCTGGATGAATATACAGACGATGTAATGTCTTACATCAGTTTCTGTGAGAACTGTGTACTGACACAAAACCTGGTTCACGGCTAAGGTCAGACATCTGCGATAAGCAAAAGAGGAAGCATTCAGGAGTGGGGACAGAGATGGCTACACAATTTCCAAATACAGCTTTGGGAAGGCAGTAAAGGAACCCAAGGGCATATATGCAAAGAAATTACAACAACAGTTCTCAGCCAATGACCCTGCTGCTGTCTGGAGAGGCGACCTACAACAGATCACCTAGTACAAGCCAAAATCCCCCCACTCATCAATTACCTGCGACTTGCCAAAGACCTGAAGGAGTTCTACTGCAGATTTGAAAGACACAGGGACCGTCCTGACAACATCCTTCCTACATTTGTGTCTGGCCATCTACAGCAGCCGACAGGCCTTGTCCTCCAGCCCCCGATTACTGAGAACACATAACAATCACCCATCTCAATCACCCCACCCCTGCCACTACAACAACCCTCTCTGTTTTAGAGAGAGAGGTCAACAGACTATTCAAGAAACAGAACCCCCGTAAGGCAGCCGGGCCGGACTGTGTCTTTCCGTCCACCATGAAGCACTGTGCAGACCAGCTGTCTGCGTTGTTCACTGATGTTTTTAACATCTCATTATAGACATGCCATGTTCCAGCATGTTTCAAATCCTACATCATCATCCCAGTCCCCAAAAAGACAAAGATCAACAGATTTAATGACTACAGACCAGTCACCCTGACCTCTGTTGTTATAAAGTCGTTTGAGCGCGTTGTAATGTCTCACCTCAAAACCCTCACTGACACACCTTGACCCGCTGCAGGTTGCCTACAGAGCCAACAGGTCTGTGGACGATGCAGTCAACATGGATCTTCACTTCATCTTCCAGCACCTAGACTCCCCTGGAAAACTAACATTTTCAGTTTAATTTTTGAGCTATTTTAATAGTTTTTTTTATTTGTTCATTGCAAACAGCTAAAAGTCTGTACAATTTGACAATAAACCTGATTTGCAATGGGGGTTGAATAATTCTAATTCCAAAATTTCAGCTGTTGTGGAGTGTTCCCGGTCTGTATTGGTTAGTACCTATCAAAAGTGGTCCAAGGAAGGAAAAACTGGTTAACAGGTGACAGGGTCATGGGCAGCCAAGGCTCCTTGATGCACATGGGGAGTAAAGGCTGGCCCATGTGGTCTGATCTAACAGACAAGCTACTGTAGCTCAAATTGCTGAACAAGTTAATGCTGGTTCTGATAGAAAGGTGTCAGAACACAGTGCATCGCTGTTTGTTGTGTATGGGGCTGCTGTTTTGCCGGCAAAAGGTGACCAACACATTATTAGGCAGGTGGTCGTAAAGTTATGTATATAGTTTTGAATCTGGGGCAGTCTAGGAGCGATCTGTCTCCTTTTTGTGGAGAGTGTTCACAGGAGACAGGGGGCCGGGAACATATCCACATGTTTTTCTTTCTGATATATTTTCATTTATTTATTTAACCAGGTATTTTGACTGAGAACAAGTTCTAATTTGCAGCGAACAATCAAAAGTTTGCATACCCTTGTAAAATTGGTAATGACATACCATTTTCAGAGAAAACATGAGTGAGCAGGCAAAAAAATATTCTTTCATATTCAACTGTAGGTGATAACAGAATGGCACGATCATAATAATGAAAATGGCAATTAAAAAACAAATTTATTGACCCCTGTTCAAAAGTCTGCATGCAGCCGTTTTTGATAGTTGTATATGAAGTCCCAAATTCTTGCAGGTGGTATAGCTCCCCATTCGTCTTGGCAAAATGCCTCCAGGTCATGCAGAGTCTTTGGTCGTCTTGCACGTTTGAGATCTCCTCAGAATGGCTTGACGATATTAATGTCAATAGACTGTAATGACCACTCCAGAACCTTCACCTTTTTCTGCTGTAACCATTGTCCTTGGGCCTTGTGCTTAGGGTCATCGTCATGCTGGAAAGTTCAAGAGCGTCCCATTTGCAGCTTTCATGCAGAAGAATACGAATTGTTTGCCAGTTTTGTCCGATAATATGCTGCATTCATCTTGCCATCAATGTTCACAAGGTTCCCTGTGCCTTCAGAGCTCACCCACCCCCAAAACCAGGGTCCGAAATGAGGGGGGTCCCGGGGGGTCCAAGACCTTCCATAAGTCATTAGGGACCCCCAATAAAAGGCAAAATCAATGGTATGCAAACTTATGAGCTCAACTGTATTTTTAAGTTGGAATTAAAATTATTTGAGTTTAAATTAATTTTGGTGTAGTGGTAATGGCGGTAGACTGTTGAGATTACAGGGTCTGCCCATGCAGTATGCCATCAAAATGTTAGTAACTCAAACGCTTGTCCTTTGAAGTATTCTTTTTTATTCCTTGTGTACATATTGTATATATTAATATTCCACCCTGTGGCTGTTCTTTGACCAACTGGACATTTACATTCCCCATCCAAGCTGGGGTTTCCAGTCGGGGAGAGCTAAGGTCGGTAAACTCATTCTACTGATCGCCGGCCAAGTGTTCTAAATGACAGCTGAGATCTGGGAAAAGGGCGGACCAGAGGTGGAAGCTACAAACAGTTTTCAGCCAGGCTAAAGACCATCCTTAGTGGAATGGGGGGGTTGAGTTGCCAGCCCACCTCCGGTCTTGTCAGGCACCCGCCACATTTCTTGCCCCTTCTGCCCAGATGATTTTGTGGGAAAAAACAAAGACATCTTAAAATATATTCCCTTCAAAAGTTTGTATAATTGACATGCAGAAGTCAAGAAATTATCAGTTCTTGACTATTGTTCTACTCTTTGGTTACATGGCATTTAGCGATCCCTTCACGCAGTCTCATATTTTTCCAATTGTTTTGGCAGTGGCTCAGTGGGTCAAGTAGGTTGTCTAGCAACCGGAAGGTTGATTGTTCAATCCCTGGGTCCTCCTGACCAAGTGTTGAGGTGTCCGTGAGCAAGACACCTAACCCCAGCTGCTCCCGACGAGCTGGCTGGCGCCTTGCATGGCTGACACCGCTGTCGGTGTATGAATGTGTGAATGAATGGGTGAATGTGAGGCACTGTAAAGTGCTTTGGTGGTCATTGTTGGTCAGAAAAACATGCTATATAAATGCAGTCCATTTCCCTTTTAAACATTATATAAGAAGCTACAACACATTACATTGAAAACATCTACACATCCCCCTCTGTGGCTGTAATGCCCCACAAACCTGTGAATTAGTGTAAAGAAACAGAATGAGAACGTCAAACCTTAGGCATGTGTGTCTGCCAAATACAACACACAAGGATGCACAGAACAAACATGAAAAAAGTTGCCAACAGAAACATTTCTGAAAAATGTAGTTTCAATTTGCCTACATCCTGAATGGCATATTGTAAGCAGAAGTTTATTTCACCATTCCATCAAGTTCATTAGGGCCAAACACAAGCTAGTAGCCAATTGTTGTTCTCATTGTTAACCTGAATCTAAACCTACATATATACTATATACAAGTTATTATATAATAATTACCAATGTAAACATTTGAACCTTTACCAACAATATCTTAGCAAAATCTAACAATCTCCTCTCTATCTGGCATGTCACATTTTTTATTTTAACCTTTATTTAACCAGGTAAGTTGACTAAGAACAATTTCTAATTTACAGCAACGACCTGGGAGCAATTAGGGTAAAGTGTCTTGACCAATGACACAACGGCAGTTGGCTCAGTCGGGAATCGAACTGGCAACCTTCTGACTACAAGTCGGACTCCCTACCCACTGAGCCATCTGCGCCCCACATGCATATATCCTAAATTTAAATGTAACCCCTACCTCCTTCTTAGCACCTGGCTTGACATTGTCTATTATCTTGGGCTGACACACCAAGCCGACATTTGGCCGTCTGTTCTAGTAGGGCCGACGGTCTGTCCGGTTTGTCCCTCACCGTTAGCATGCGTTGGGCTTCGTTGTCCTTTTTTTGAGGTGCCCGACGTGTCAGGGTTGTCTGGCAGTTGGCTACAGGGACCACTCAGATTTGCTGTGCAGCTAGCGAATCAGTGCTCAAAGAAAACGACAGAAATGACGAAAGCAGTGCACACATAGATGTAAATGAAAGGGACACAGACTGAAAATTAAATTACAAATAAAAAATTTAACTAAAGAAAAATTACAAAAAAGGGACACTGACTGCTCACCTCTCATTTTTCAACTTATGAAAAACCCAACATTTATTATATCGACATAACGGCCATCTGGAGCGAAGAAACAGAAGACCAGCTGATCTTATTGATCCAGGAGAGGCCACGGCTGTAAAACATCACGAAGAAGCGTTATGAAAACCGGGTTGCAAAAACACAATTCTGGTAACATAGTCAGGTACAATAGTCTTTTTAGGCATTGAGCTCTGTACCCGAATAACTTCTTATGTTCTGTATTATTCTTCGTTAGGGCACATCAAACGTATAATGTTAAAAATGTATATTATAACATTGGCACGCATGTGCTATTAATGTGCCATGACTACAATTTGTAGCTATGTATTGGACTGATACCACTGTGCTGCTACAACTGTGTATCTAATTTGAGGGATATATCATACTGTTTCCTTACTGTCTCTGCAGAAATTGTACTAATGCCAAAAGTCTAAATGCAGGGCTTCTGTGGACTTGCTACTTTCTGAGTAAGTCATATATCAGTAAAAATAACATTTATTGACACAGCCTATATATATTAATTCGATATACAGTCTTCAATGGGTTGCTTTGTTTTTCAGGAAAAGGGCTGAGGAGGTGGGAATTGCTGAGGACCCATACCCCCAAGACACTGGAGACTATAGCATCATCAGCAAGTATGCCAGACTGAAGATCCATTCAGAAGACACATACATGACATACAACATACATTAAAAACATAAACATACACTACCGTTCAAAACATTGGGGTCACCCAGGAATTTGCATGTGTTTTGATAGAAATTGATATCTTCATTCACCAAGGTGGCATTACATTGATAAGAAATCAATGCTGTTCTAGGAGACGTTCAGGTGACAAAATTCACTTGTAAATAAGACTTCTCAATACTGCCTGGAAGGTGCTGACTAAAAACAGGTCACTTGCACTAGAGTACCTGGATTTGTTGAGCAGTATACTCAAACATTCATTATATGCAAACTTAAGCTTCTGCGTACTTGCCTTTTTAAACTTAGTCCATAAGGGAGTAGTATACAAAAGAGTGCACTATACTTTTTAAAACAGACAAAGTTTCACATCATCCGTGCTCATGTGGAATTTTCTTACCAGCATGTTAGCTTGGGCATATAATATGCAACGTTGCCTGTATATATTGTTACGTCCCCCAGTCTATATATGATAAAATATGGACCTTGGGTTTTGATTAGTGTCTGTCTGCTATTTTTCTGCCTTGTTTTCTGTGTGTTTGTCTCTGTTCGTTTGTGTGTCCCCACAGGTGGAGAAACTTTACAATCAATCACTCATCACTTATCCCTGGCTCCTCCCCTCCGTTATCCCATACACCTGGTTTCAGCAATCATCATTACCCATCATACCTTCCCCTCAGTATAAAACCACCCATTTTGTGTTCACTCTCTCTCTGCTGCTGATAGGTTTGGTCTGTGCATGAGCTCTGTCAGCCTTGGTTTGTATTTTTGCCTTTGAATTTGGTAGTGGTTGAGGCCACTTTAATTAGGTTGCTCTCTAGAGGTATCTGTGTGTGGTTCTGGCCACATTTTGGTACAGTAGTAATTTAGGTTGCCTTTAGTGTTAGTACTTGTTCTAGTGTGAGAGCTTTGTTTGTAGAGAGAGAGTGGTAGGCCTATTGTGTGCATGTGTTAATATTCGTGAATTGTGTTTCTTGCCACTTTGTATTAACATTTGTTTCTCTTGGTTCCCAGAGGAGGAGAGGAAGCACTTTGGGGGTG
>JACXGM010014676.1:0-21858 GCA_016801145.1 Umbra pygmaea | reverse complement strand
GTGATCGATATTGTTTTAAGTAGGAGCCAATGAGGTTGAAGGGGGTGTTGAAACTAAGATAAAAAGGGCCTAAGCGCATATGTGTGGTCGTCTGTTTTGCAAAATAAACCAGATTCGGTCTAGAGATAGACTGCGTCCTATTTGCTCCTTACATCAATGCACCCTTGTATTCTTCCTTAAATAATTAGACACATCACTAGGAGCATTATATGATCTAACTCAGATTAGAAGGGAGCCTCTACAAGCTATTAAAATAGGAAATAAACGTCTGCCATTTTTTTAAGAATTTTGATTATGATCCCCTCATGGAATACTTAATTTTCTCAAGTTTTAAAAATGCCAAGACATCACATAGCCACTGAGAGGCTAAGGGTGGCTGAGAGGACTTCCACTGTAGCAAAATCCTACATCTGGCTAATAGAGTAGTAAAAGCAATGATATCACATAGACACTGAGAGGCTAAGGGTGGCTGAGAGGACTTCCACTGTAGCAAAATCCTACATCTGGCTAATAGTGTATTAAAAGCAATGATATCACATACCACTGAGAGGCTAATGGTGGCTGAGAGGACTTCCACTGCAGCAAAATCCCGCAATGGGCTAATAGTATAGTAAAAGCAATGATATCACATAGCCACTGAGAGGCTAAGGGTGGCTGAGAGGACTTCCACTGTAGTAAAATCCTGCAATGGGCTAATAGTGTAGTAAAAGCAATGATATCAGCATTTTTATAATTTAGCGAAAGGCAGTCCCCTGAGACTCAAAACACCTCTTTCATGTGGCATGGATTTAAATTGATTGAAAGTGCTTCTAAAGTACAAAGGTCCAGTAATAGGTCAATTTAGAACAAGTAAATCAAAAACACGTTTCCTGTAGTTCTTGACCAGGTTCCCCCTGGGACTCCAAACACCTCTATCATTGGGAATTTAAATTGATTGAAAGTGCTTCTGAATGAAATACAAAGGTCCAGTAATAGCTCAATTTAGTAAAACAAAAAAACGTGTGGATGTGTGTGACAGATGTTATTCCTCCCCATGCAACCTCTACCATACGTTTTTTTAATGTTTTCTGTAGTTCTTGACCAGGTTTGCACACACTACAGCAGGGATTTTTGCCCACTCCTCCATACAGACCCTCTCCAGATCCTTCAGGTTTCAGGGCTGTTGCTGAGCAATATGGATTTTCAGCTCCCTCCAAAGATTTTCTATTGGGTTCAGGTCTGGAGACTGGCTAGGCCACTCCAGGCTTGAGATGCTTCTTACGGAGCCACTCCTTAGTTGCGCTGGCTGTGTGTTTAGGTTTGCTTTTCACGCTGAAAGACCCAGCCACGACCCATCTTCAATGGTCTTACTTGTTGGCCAAGATCTCGGTATACATGGCCCCATCCATCCTCCCCTCAATACGGTGCAGTCGTCCTGGCCCCTTTGCAGAAAAGCATCCCCAAGGAATGATGTTTCCACCTCCATTCTTCATGTTTGGGATGGTGTTCTTGGGGATGTACTCATCCTTCTTTTTCCTCCAAACACGGCGAGTGGAGTTTAGACCATAAATCTCTACTTTTGTCTTATCACACCACATGTCCTTCTCCTATTCCTCCTCTGGATCATCCAGATGGTCATTGGCAAACTTCACACAGGCCTGGACATGCGCTGGCTTGAGCAGGGGAACCTTGTGTGCACTGCAGGATTTAAATCGATGATGACAAAGTGTGTTACTAATGGTTTTCACCAGAGATGGGACAAAGTCAAACGTGTAAGTCTCAATTAAGTGTGAAGTCTTAACCTTCAAGTCTCAAGCAAGTCCCAAGTATTTTTTTCTTGGGCAAGTCAAGGTAGGGTAGGCGTAATAAGCCACGGCTTCAACCTATATCTGTTCGGTTACCTTCTTTGTTTGTAATGAATTTGTTGTATATACATTTTGTTTTTCACTACTGCCAACAGTGTTTGAAATGTTTAAAATTTTCAACATAAGTCCATAACACAAAACAGCTTAACATTAAACAGACTTCTCTCTGAATGCCTCACTCCCTCTCTCTCAAACACAGTTTATGTACAACATTAAACTTAATTACATTTCTCCTCTCTCTCTCTCTCACACACTCACTTTCTCACTCTCTCACTCAACTACAAAAAATTACTCATGACGAAATCTGGTGGATACGCGTCCCCACCATCCCCACCGAAATCGACGCCTATGCACGCTTCTCATCGGTTATTGGTTGGAACACTTTATATACTTAATGTGTTGGTTCCTATACACATTTTAATTTAGTGGGAATAATAGTAAAGAAATTACATTTATTGTGTAAAAATGAATTACAGTGCCTTGCGAAGGTATTCGGCCCCCTTGAACATTTAAACCTTTTGCCACATTTCAGGCTTCAAACATAAAGATATAAAACTGTAATTTTTTGTGAAGAAGCAACAACCAGTGGGACACAATCATGAAGAGGAACGAAATTTATTGGATATTTCAAACTTTTTTAACAAATAAAAAACTGACAAATTGGGTGAGCAATATTATTCAGCCCGTTTACTTTCAGTGCAGCAAACTCTCTCCAGAAGTTCAGTGAGGATCTCTGAATGATCCAATGTTGACCTAAATGACTAATGATTATAAACAGAATCCACCTGTGTGTAATCAAGTCTCTGTATAAAGGCACTTGCTCTATGATAGTCTCAGAGGTCCGTTGAAAGCACAGAGAGCATCATGAAGAACAAGGAACACACCAGTCAGGTCCGAGATACTCTTGTGGAGATGTTTAAAGACAGATTTGGATAAAGAAAGATTTCTCAAGCTTTAAACATCCCAAGGAGCACTGTGCAAGCGATAGTATTGAAATGGAAGGAGTATCAGACCACTGCAAATCTACCAAAACCCGTCCGTCCCTCTAACATTTCAGCTCATACAAGAAGAAGACTGATCAGAGATGCAGCCAAGAGGCCCAAGATGACTCTGGATGAACTACAGAGATCTACAGCTGAGGTGGGCGAGTCTGTCCATAAGACAACAATCAGTCATATACTGCACACATCTGGCCTTTATGGAAGAGTGGCAAGAAGAAAGCCATTTCTGAAAGATATCCATAAAAAGTGTTGTTTAAAGTTGCCACAAGCCACCTGGGAGACACACCAATTATGTGGAAGAAGCTCATTACCCTGAACACACCATCCCCACTGTCAAACATGGTGGTGGCAGCATCATGGTTTGGGCCTGCTTTTCCTCAGCAGGGACAGGGAATTTGGGTAGTATTGATGGGAAGATGGATGGAGCCAAATACAGGACCATTCTGGAAGAAAACCTGATGGAGTCTGCAAAAGACCTGAGACTGGGACGGAGATTTGTGTTCCAACAAGACTGATGCAAAACATAAAGCAAAATCTACAATGGAAAAGTTCACAAAAAAACATATCCAGGTGTTAGAATGGCCAAGTCAAAGTCCAGACCTGAATCTAATCGAGAATCTGTTGAAAAACCTGAACACTGCTGTTCACAAACGCTCTCCATCCAACCTCACTGAGCTCGAGCTGCTTTGCAAGGAGGAATGGGCAAAAATTTCAGTCTCTTGATGTGCAAAACTGAAAGAGACATACCCCAAGCGACTTACAGCCTTAATCGCAGCAAAAGGTGGGGCAACAAAGTATTAACTTAAGGGTGCTGAATAATTTTGCACGCCCAATTTTTCAGTTTTTTATTTGTTAAAATAGTTTGAAATATCCAATAAATTTTGTTTCACTTCATGATTGTGTCCCACTTGTTGTTGATTCTTCACAAAAAATTACAGTTTCATATCTTTATGTTTGAAGCCTGAAGTGTGGCAAAAGTTTGAAAAGTTCAAGGGGGCCGAATACTTTCGCAAGGCACTGTGGGTCTGTACACAACCAGGCATTATGTTCTTATGCGATTTTTAAGCAAACATCAGACTCTATAATAATTCCTGTAACGAAAAGGGTCCACGGGAGTTAGTATAATGTAGTTTAATAGAGTTCCAGATATAAATACACAACACAGATCCAAATACTATGCAACAGAACACAGATGGTAGCTTGTCGTAGTCGGGGAGCGGAGGTCATACACAAAGAGCACAGGCAGAAGTACACAATCAGGATCCGGAGGGGTAATCAATGGTACAGGCAAACACGGTCAAACACTTGTAGTCACAGCTATGGTCCAAACGGCAGGCAAATCTCAAAAAAGGAGGAATCACAAAGCAGGGGTCAATACACGGTAGATCAATCATACGAAAAATACTCAGTAGAATCGCTATAGGGAAACAATACCTCGCGAAGAGTATCAGTATAGTGAAGGTTTATATATGATGTGCTGATGATCTGCAGGTGTCAGTATTCAGGTGATTGTGATCTGTGTGATGTGCTGCGTTCGTGTCTGCTGGGAAGTGGAGTATCAGTATAGTGAAGGTTTATATATGATGTGTTGATGATCTGCAGGTGTCAGTATTCAGGTGATTGTGATCTGTGTGATGTGCTGCGTTCATGTCTGCTGGGAAATGGAGTATCAGTATAGTGAAGGTTTATATATGATGTGTTGATGATCTGCAGGTGTCAGTATTCAGGTGATTGTGATCTGTGTGACGTGCTGCGTTCATGTCTGCTGGGAAGTGGAGTATCAGTATAGTGAAGGTTTATATGCTATGTGTTGATGATCTGCAGGTGTCAGTATTCAGGTGATTGTGATCTGTGGGACGTGCTGCGTTCATGTCTGCTGGGAAGTGGAGTATCAGTATCCTCTGAATGCGGTCTGTGTTGTGTGCATGGTTTGTGTGGCTTGGGCAGAGAAGCGATACCATATTCTGACAGAGAGGTGCCTTGACACAAATCCAGCATCAGCATAGACTACTTAGTCTCAAATGATTGACAAGCAGCCAGTAATATGCCTGCTGAAGACACTTAAAAAAAATATACTATTAGCTCTAAATTCTCACTGGCCAGGTTATTAGGTACACCTGTTCAACTGCTGATTAACACAAATATAATCAGCCAATCATGTGGCAGCAAGTCAATGCAGATATGGTCAAAGTG
This sequence comes from Umbra pygmaea, assembly GCA_016801145.1. Taxonomy (NCBI): domain Eukaryota; kingdom Metazoa; phylum Chordata; class Actinopteri; order Esociformes; family Umbridae; genus Umbra; species Umbra pygmaea. The sequence continues at coordinate 16,820 of JACXGM010014676.1, read as the reverse complement.
ATTTGTTGAAGTTCAAACCATGCATCAGAATTGGGAAGAAATGTGATTTAAGTAATTTTGAACGTGGTCTGGTTGTTGGTGCCAGACGGGCTGGTTTGAGTATTTCAGAATGTGTTGATCTACTGGGATTTTAGTTTACAGAGAATGGTCCGAAAAAGAGAAAATATCAAGTGAGTGGGCATTCTCTGGAAAAAAAAATGCCTTGTTGATTGCAGAGGTCAGAGGAGAATTGCCAGATGATTTCGAGCTGATAGAAAGGCAACAGTAACTCAAATAATCACTCATTATAACCAAGATAGGCAGAAGAGCATCTCTGAATGCACAACACGTTGAACCTTGTAGCAGATGGGTAAAGCAGCAAAGACCACACCAGGTGCCACTGTTGTCAGCTAAGAACAGGAAACTGAGACTACAATTTGCACGGGCCAACCAAACTTGGACCATACCTGATAAATTCAGAAGGTGGTGCCTGAATTTTGAGTAAACAACTGCCTATCAATGGGACACCAGCTGAGTCCAATTAATGTTGAGGTAGAACTTGAATTGAAATTACATTTTTAACTAATAGTACAAGTCAAAATTCAAGTGAAATGCAAGTACAATTGCTTAAGCACCATTCGTTATCTTTGAATTCAGCAAACAGTGGGTATTTAGCATTCATAAACAAGGCGAAACACGGTCTGTCTAATTTCTGCTACAAACTCACGCATTTGACAAGACATGGATTTCTGGTGAAATCGGTTTCTTCATATAGTACAGTATGTGGGAGGTGGAATGGATTTAAAATGTAGGCTGACCGGACCAGAGTTAGAAATTTGTAGCAGGAGGTGAAGAGTAAAGACATAAACGAACAAACTGAAAACATGATGTGATTAACACTCAAGTCATTCAAGTCATCGTGTCTCAAGTCATGTCAAGTCCCGAGTCTTTAACTACCAAGTCGAGGTCAAGTCTCAAATATTATATTTTATGTCAAGTCAAGTCACAAGTCATAAAAAAAGCAACTCGAGTCCCCATGTCTGGTTCATTGAGACTGTGGTCCCAGCTCTCTTCAGGTCATTGACCAGGTCCTGCCGTGTAGTTCTGGGCTGATCCCTCACTTTCCTTATGATCATAGGTGCCCCAAGAGGTGAGATCTTGCATGGAGCATTAGACCGATGGAGATTGACCGTCATCTTTAACTTCTTCCATTTTCTAATAATTGCGCCAACAGTTGTTGCCTTCTCACCAAGCTGCTTGCCTATTGTCCTGTAGCCCATCCCAGCCTTGTGCAGGTCTACAATTTCATCCCTGATGTCCTTACACAGCTCTCTGGTCTTGGCCATTGTGGAGAGGTTGGAGTCTGTTTGATTGAGTGTGTGGAAAGGTGCATTAATGTAATGAGTTCTAATGGGTGCAGTTAATACAGGTAATGAGTGGAGAACAGGAGGGCTTCTTAAAGAAACACTAACAGGTCTGTGAGAGCTGGAATTCTTACTGGTTGGTAGGTGATCAAATACTTATGTCATGCAATAAAATGCAAATGAATTATTTAAAAAGCATAAAATGTGATATTCTGGATTGTTGTTTTAGATTCTGTTTCTCACAGTTGAAGTCTACCTATGATGAAAATCTCTGTAGTCGCTACAAAAGCCTGCACCTCATTTGGCCGCCTCTCCTTCCAATTCTCTGCTGCTAATGATAGGAACAAATTACAAAAATCCCTGAAACACGAGTCCATCGCTACTTTTAAGACATTACTTTTGAATCCACTGACTGACCGCTGCACATGTTGACCCTACCCCCTCTCTTTGCCCGTTTATGCCCTAGCGTACTCATCAAAGCCTTAACACATATTGCACATAATCAACCGCACATCTGTCTTTGTATAATTTACACATTACCATTTTCAGCCATGTTCATCATGTTAGCTATCAGAGTGTTATTTCTCTTGTATTGTCACTTTACATTACAATAACCTACCTCTCTATTTTAAACCACATCTGCACTAAATGTACAGTGTTTTTAATCTAACCTAATACTGTTTATATGTGTTACTATTTACCTGAATGTTTGTACTTTATGTGTAACTTAATGTCACCTTGCACCTTATCTTGGCCAGGTCGCAAATGCAAATGAGAACTTGTTCTTAATCGATTAAGCTGGTTAAATAAAGGTGAAATAAAAGATTAAAACAGAAAAATAAATTGTTTTGATTGATTAAAAGTCAGACCAATCACATATAAATTAATTTTGCTTAACAGCTTTGTAAATGTGCTAGAATGATAATTGTGTATCAATTTAATGACTCATATTGGCCTGTAAACACAATTTTATTTTAATGATACAAAGAAGTCTGTTGTTGTACTATAACAGAGAGAGGTTCTGAAATAGTGTCTATGGGAAAGGAGAAGTGGTTTTATGTACGGGGTTAGTTCGCCGTACTGCCCATATTCCTCCAAGACAGGAAGCACAGATTAGTTACCAAATCTGATGCTTCTTACAATTATTTTCATTTATGGAAATGGGGGTTCTGTGACTCAAATCAGTAGTGGCGTTTCTTGTGCTAACATTCATAAGCTTATTAGTGCAAGGGTCAACTGATTTTTCAACAGCACCCACCTGCTAGTCCTAAATACACAAATGCCTGACTATAGATATTGTTTAAGAATATACAATTCATTGTTTATTTTTTATCTATATATATTATTTTAGTCTATATAAAACAAGACTGTGATTTCTACAGTAAGAATTGGTACATATTTGAAAGCCATTGTAATAGTATTATATGTATAAAGTACCAAAGATCAATTTTCTTTTTCTGTTTAATATTGTTAATTATCAAACACTTGTCCATTGTTTAAAATTCAGCAGATATTAAATTATAATATTATATTTTTTAGGAGTTAACACATTGAATGGAAATGTGGACTAATCAAAAACCATAAAGTAAAGTCAGCAACATCAATAAAATATTGTAATAATAATAAATATAAGAAGTGCTGCTCTGACATCTACATGTAGAAGCATATACATGACTTCTAGGAAAGTTTCCTCATTTATGTGTTTCTGTTTAGACACAACAGAATGTTCACATTTTCCCCTTCAACTTGTTTCTTCTTTAGCTCACTAACTCTCCTGCCTTTGAAAAAAAATGCTGATGAGGCAAATCAGTATACATACAGTTAGTGCAGAGGTAGAGCTAGACAATGTAGGTACATTTAATTTATAGAGCACTTTTCACAGATACAAAATTACAAAGTGCTTTATATAAAATACAGAAAAGATAATACAATAAAATATGCGTTAAACATAGTAAAAATGACAAATTAAAAGATTAAATGGATATTGAAGAATTTATCCAAAGGCCTGTATGAAAAAAACAGTCCCCACAAGTCTCAAGACGGGTACGAGGACGGTCAATAGATTAAGTGTGTTTGACCTTAGGGGGTGTGCAGATGAGTGAAGTAGCAATAGTTCAGCCACATATGCAGGTGATTGACCATACAGTGCTCAAGTAATGGTGAGAATCTTAAACTAAATCCTATATTTCACAGGTAGCCAATGGACTGTAGGACGGGGTGATATGAGACCGTCTAGATGACATAGATAGTATGGGATCAAATAAGGGCCAATAATATTTTGAGGTTGCGAAGTGATCTTTGCATGTGTAAAAAAGTGTTGCATCTGTAGAAATATTTTGTGAATGTGTAAATTTTTTTTGCATCTGTAGAAATATTTTGTGAATGTATAAAACAGTTTTGCATCTGTAGAAATAGTTTGTGAATGTGTAAAAAAGTTTTGCATCTGTAGAAATATTTTGTGAATGTGTAAAAAGGTTTTGCATCTGTAGAAATATGTATATATGTGTATATATATATATATGTAAATATGTAGCTGCATTTTCTACATTCACAATCTATCTCTCACTCTGGGCTTGATTGTTATGGCTGAATGATTAAGTCCCACCCACCCATTAGCTTAAGGATGTGGAAATACAGAAATAAATATATACGGAAATAAATAAATACAGAAATAAAAGAATATGGAAATAAATGACCATACAATTAAATAAATACAGAAATAAATGATCACAGTAATAGAGAATCAGTATTTATAAATAGATGTTTATTTTTTATGTACAGTGCCTTGCGAAAGTATTCGTCCCCCTTGAACTTTTCGACCTTTTGCCACATTTCAGTGCTCGCCCAACATTTTTTTTTTTGGCCAAAACATTTTGCTCGCCGAATTTGTCAGGTTTTTATTTGTTAAAAAAGTTTGAAATATCCAATAAATTTCATTCCACTTCATGATTGTGTCCCACTTGTTGTTTTTGCTCGCCGAATTTGTCAGGTTTTTATTTGTTAAAAAAGTTTGAAATATCCAATAAATTTCATTCCACTTCATGATTGTGTCCCACTTGTTGTTGCTTCTTCACCAAAAATTACAGTTTTATATCTTTATGTTTGAAGCCTGAAAAGCACTGTATATTTTTCTGTATAAATATTTTTTGTGTATAAATATTTTTGATTTCTTATTTTGGCAGACTTGGTCTTCCATAGAAAAACAGGTAGCTGAATAAAACAAACGTTTATCTTGCAAGATATTTTTTTCAATCAGTGGCCTTTTAACAAATGAGGTAAACCACGATTGCTCAAAAACTTGGAACCGGTTGCATTTAAATGTGATTATCCAAGCTATTTCATTGGATGAATGTTTAAACTGATCTTTACCCTTATCAAAAATATATTAAATTTGGATGAAGAGTATGAGAGTAGACATTCACAGTTAATTCATGGTCAGTTTGTGGGATCACAGAAACGTACAGTCTTGCTTTTGATGAAGATCTTTAGTGTGTGAAAAATGTATACTTTCACAGTAGTAAGTACTTTCACAGTAGTAAGTACTTTCACAATAGTAAGTACTTTCACAGTAGTATGTACTTTCACAGTAGTAAGTACTAATAGAAATTGAGACAAATCCAACATGTCCAGATGTTTAACAGGAGTACATGACTCAACTGGAAGAGAACATCACACATTTCCGTAACTTTGTTATGAACATTACTGTTTAGTATTTGTCTGTAAACTGCACAAAGACCCAACTATTGCTTTTCTATGACAGTGACACATATACCGGTCTAGTTTTTTGCAGTGTAAGCATTGTCATGGGGGAATTTCACAAGAATTAAACAGAAACAGAAAAACCTTGTGATATGTGGTGTGGGCATTTGACAGTGGTTAGTCAATCATAACTTTCCTTAACAGTACTTTCATATCCTCTTCTCTATTTCTATTTCATGGAAACTGACCAACTGTGGTGGCGAAGATGGTCAGTTTCCAATAGTTTACAATAGTTACATGGTCTGTACTCAGAGGATCCGTTGTGTCTGTATGTTTGATATAATAGTCACATGGTCTGTAGTCAGAGGGTCCGTTATGTCTGTATGTTCAGTACAATAGTCACATGGTCTGTACTCAGAGGGTCTGTTGTGTCTGTATGTTTGATATAATAGTCACATGGTCTCTACTCAGAGGGTCTGTTGTGTCTGTATGTTTGATATAATAGTCACATGGTCTGTACTCAGAGGGTCTGTTGTGTCTGTATGTTTGATATAATAGTCACATGGTCTCTACTCAGAGGGTCTGTTGTGTCTGTATGTTTGATATATTAGTCACATGGTCTGTATTCAGAGGGTCTGTTATGTCTGTGGGTTTGATACAATAGTCACATGGTCTGTACTCAGAGGGTCCATTATGTCTGTATGTTCGGAACAATATTCAAATGGGCTGTAGTCAGTAGGTCAGTTGTGTCTGTATGTTCGGTACAATAGTTACATGGGCTGTAGTCAGTGGGTCAGTTGTGTCTGTATGTTTGGTACAATAATCACATGGGCTGTACTTAGTGGGTCAGTTGTGTCAGTAAGTTTCATACAATAGTCACATGGGCTGTAGTCAGTGGGTCATTTGTGTCTGTATGTTTGGTACAATAGTCACATGGGCTGTAGTCAGTGGGTCAGTTGTGTTTGTATGTTTGGTACAACAGTCACATGGGCTGTACTCAGTGGCTCAGTTTTGTCTGTATGTTTCGGACAATATTCACATGGGCTGTACTCAGTGGGTCAGTTGTGTTTGTATGTTTGGTACAATCTTCACATGGGCTGTACTCACTGGGTCAGTTGTGTCTGTAAGTTTTATACAATCGTCACATGGGCTGTAGTCAGTGGGTCAGTTGTGTCTGTATGTTTGGTACAATAGTTACATGGGCTGTGCAATGAAACAATTGGTGCTTTATAATCGAGAAAGTAATAAAACAGACATGGGATAGATAAATATATTTCTTTCCTTTTTAAATTACTTCATGTAAAAAAGTTGATTATAAAATATTACTGTAAATAAACTGATTTGCATTGATTTGTCCCTATATTCAAATCACAATTTTTATTAACTGATTTTAATACATATACATCTCTTCTACATGATTTTACTACAGAGGAACATTGTACTAACAGAACATGATTAATGATTCAAGTAACTTTATTATAATCAATTATAGTTTAGATTTTCATAACATTTTTTTAACAAATTCACTAATTCACAGGTGTCTCTAAATAATTTCCCCTGTTGTTTCCCTCAAACACCCTCCTGTATTCTTTTACCACAGAATAACCATGGACTGAGGCTCCTCCCATCAGACTAATGATGGGCTGAGGCTCCTCCCATCACAGACTAAACATGGACTGAGGCTCCTCCCATCAGACTAATCATGGACTGAGGCTCCTCCCATCACAGAGTAATCATGGGCTGAGGCTCCTCCTCCATGTATTTGACCAGTTGGTTGGTGTCGACCGTGTTGACGTCGACCATATCGTCCTTGTTGTCAGGCTCGTTGTAAAGCGGGTTGTTGAATGCACTCTGGTCTGCGTTGTCTGACTCTTTATGAAAGGAGTTCTTAAAGCCTTTCCAACCTGCTCTGAAGACCAGGGGTTTGCTGAAGGTGGGCAGAGGATGTCCCGTCTTCTTGTAGAGAATTCCAGCTGTGAGTCCCATCAGACACAAGGCAGCCAGCACAACCACCACAGCCAGGCCATAACGTGCACGCTTCCTATTTGCCGTCTGAGGCACTGCTGCTGAACCACATGGATACATATTACAGTAAGAAGATAGGTTAACAGGTTAATTGACAAAATAAATAGAGTAATACATAATAAATGGATATATTGAAACATAGATTGATTCATTCAGAAAAATCTCTGATCAGCTGATAGTTGAATGTGTTCTTTAACTGATTGATGTTTAATCAATTAACATACCTTTTGTTGGTGGTTTTTCTGGTAGAACTGGAGGTGGAATGAGAGGCTTATTAAGGTTAATAATACAGTATAGTTGAATACTTGTAGCTGATTGGATAGAAGTGAGGTCTAGAAGGCACACTACTTCCTGATATACAAGACACCTACAGGTATTCATGACATGTATACAGGACACCTACAGGTATTCATGACATGTATACAGGACACCTACAGGTATTCATGACATGTATACAGGACACCTACAGGTATTCATGACATGTATACAGGACACCTACAGGTATTCATGACAGGTATACAGGACACCTACAGGTATTCATGACATGTATACAGGACACCTACAGGTATTCATGACATGTATACAGGACACCTACAGGTATTCATGACATGTATACAGGACACCTACAGGTATTCATGACATGTATACAGGACACCTACAGGTATTCATGACATAATTATAATTAATGACCCCCATGTTATGCAAGCATTTACTTTTTCCTTTAAAAGGAAAGGTTTAGTATTTAGGGTCCATCACAAAGCTGTATGAATTCAACAACTTCTGCATTTTAGTCTGCGCTTATATGTAGCGAAACAATATTTTTGGTTACACTTTATTTGGAGAGTCTAACATTCCATCTGTATGTGCTCTACAGATAGTTTGTTGATGATATGACTATCAACAAACTATCAACAAACCATCTGTTGATAAGCAACTAATTGTGTATTTTAAGGGTAGGGGTAAGTTTAGAATATGTTTTAGGGTAATGGTTAAGTTTAGGTTTAACATAAGGGGAATGGTTAAGGTTAGGATTAGGGTTAGGGTTAGTAGATAGTTTGTTAAAATGTTGTTGACAGTATGCAGATAATATGTAGAGCATCTAGAGATGGACTCCCAAAATAAAGTGTTACCATATTTTTTTGTTAATAAGTATTGTGAACTGTCCTTCTACCATTACTGAAAATATATTATGGGCATTCTTATATTGTATATTGAGTAAATTCTCACCTGGGCCAAATACACTCATTTAGAGGATGCTCTTATCACAAGCATCTTACACTAGATTACACTGGGCCCTTATGAGAATTGAACTTCAACAATTTCTCACCTTTAACTTTCTTGCAGATGTACGGTTTTTCATGCCAGGCTGTGCTGGTGCTCCATGTCCCATCAGAGGAAAGCATCGATCCAAACCCATACGTGTATCTGGAAGAGTTCCGGGGCTGTCCCTCAGCCCAGTTAATGTAGTCCATCATAGTTTCATCAAGCCACCGCCATTGACCTGCAGTAAAATATCTACCTTTAGATACTGTAAATGTTTTTTCTTAGAAAATTTGATTATATTTTAAATTTAAAAGGCCTACAGAAGTTTTGATATTGTTCTTGGTGATAAAAATGTGCATACATTTACATTTTTGTTACTTCCCTCAAAATCATAATTGAAGTTTTTTTTATTCCATTAACACACCATTCCCCCTGAACAGTCTTCAAATTAAAGGAGAATTCCAGGTGATTTTTAAAACATAGCTCTGTTGATTGAATATCTGGAGTGCTGTCAGTAGCAAGAATACCTCAAACAATCTGTATTGCCAAAACCGTGTTATCCCCCTGCTCCAGTTTAGACCTGTTTCATTCATCCATGTTGTACCCATGGGTCTACAGAGTCCAAAACCATAAGGCACTTCCCTGTTGGTCAAAGTATGATCTTTCTAGAGGCCAAAAAGCCAACATTGTGCCTAGTGGACTAAAGCCCCCCAAGAAAAGTACTCTGCTGTTGAGTCACTCTGCCACACTGAACACGGAAAAGAGAATGAGAACAAATTAGTTATCTGAGGAGGTTAGAAAGAAGGTAATTGACAGACTCTAGAGCTTGATATTTCTGCACCGTTGCCAAGATTATGAAGAAGTTTAAGGCCTGTAGTCAACATTTCTGGACCTGGCCACGTGAGGAAGATGTCCCCAAAAATGAGAAATAACAAGATCAAAAGAGATCCAAGCTGACGTTCAAGCTCAAAACAGTTTTAAGTCAGCCCACCCGTTGCTGTCTGAATTAATAGAGGGTCAGTCACAGACAGTGGTGGGCCGTCAGGGCCTGCAAAGCCTTCTCTGCAGGCCCAAAGATAATCAGAATCAGAAATGTATTTTTGTACTTCTTTAATATATTTTTTAATAATAAATATTTTACAAAGTTCATTTAAATTAGTCTATATGGTGATTTCATTGCTACAGTACGTTCTTTTCAGTTGCCTTGCTTTTAGAGCAGCTCATATAAATGAAAGCTTTTATCCAATAAGATTTTTTCATCTGTATTGTCTCTGAGTAGACTAGGGCATTCAGAATTCCAGGTGAATGCCGTCTGCTATTGAAGCCCATCAGGACCATGTTGTTGATTGTCATATTTTTAACCAATCAGATTTCGACTTTACCATGTTGGGTGTGTTCTTTGACCAAGTAGAGCGTTTCTGCCGGCCTAGCCTTACGTCAGCATCGTTTCTGTTGCTGATAGGAGGGGCAGTTCAAGTTCGCCATCCGAACAACAACTAGCTTAGCTCTCCCAGCTTAGCTCTCCCTTCTCCGATTTCTTTAAACTTTCAATTTTTAGATTTTTTACTTTTACCAGAATGGCAGATGGAGGTGAAGAAGTTACTTTGGTGGCAAATATAAGACTGGGCAGTATTGGCTCTCAGCACTGGGCAAGATATTTTATTGGAAGTTACCGTGCTGTACAACAGCGTCATAGATCTCTTTTTAAAAGAGAAATGACTTCGTTTTCAAATAATGAGCATCTTTGGTGAGTTTGATGGATTTGTATATATTTTTACTAGCAGGGCCTTAACTAGATATGGGCCAATACCGATATCAGCACATTTAAGTACAGGAAAGAATGAAGGATGTAATTCGGTGCATACTGTAACTGTAGAAAATGGCATGAGCAATGCCCCCGGTCCTAGCCTCTGAAAGCCACCTTCAGCGAAGAAAGACAAATGTCGGTAGTTTGCAAAACTTCTGGGTGAACAAAATAGTGGTATTTCTGAGTTCCGATATACTAACGATAATAAATATAACTTAAAAGAAATACGATGTAGCCTATTTATATTTTGTTAAAAAATGATAGTACAGCTACTTGTGTACCAATTATAATATAACAATAAAATACCTTAACAGAATAATATGATTAGGTAATTATCCCTGTTTTGGAGAAAGTCACTTCAAACAGACTTTCTCATCTTACACAAAACTTCTGCAATGCTTAGTTAGGGCAAATTCGAACACAAACGTCTATTGCGTTCGCGTTTACAAACGTGTTTCTCTCACTTAATTAGGGAATTTATTTACATCTAATAAATATTACACAAGTATTACACATTCTTGACCTGCAATGTAAATGATGTTCTTCTGGACATGTAGGAATCTTTACTTTTCTACATTTGAATTGGCTGATCAACATCTAAGATATAGCAGATTTTAGCTTGATAAATGTGACATTTGGCATAGTTCATTAAAGTTATCCTATCGGTACTCGTATCAGCAAGTACCCAAAATGAAATACTCTGTACTTGTACTCGTTCCATAAAAAGTGGTATCGGCCCATCCCTAGCCTCAAAGGTTCTTAACGGGGCTTATAAGTGCATGTACTGTATTTGTATTCATGCAGGGGGAGATAAACAGACACACTTCATCCTGGCGCCAGGCCTATTAATACTTGTTAATTATTACTGCTTGTTTTAGATCACTACTTGTGTGAAGCATGTGCAGATCGTATATATAAGGTCTGTGTTTCAGATTCAGGGGTCGTGGGCTGTGCCTTTGAGTGTGCGTGGTAAACCTGGATGTGCGTTTAATAATGCGTAGTGTTACATTCTTATGGTTTCAGTCGTGTCGGGTCAATTACTGTATTGTAAGTCTCATAGCTGTTGAGCCTCGTGTTAAATAACCTTTATCGAGTGGAATAAACATATCTTCACTATGAATATGGGGTGCATTATATGCCGAATGACAATAACCTATAGCCCTAGAATGTCATTGTGAGGTTATTATAATGCGTTTTCCTTTTGGGAAGATAGTGAAGGCCTAGATGTAAAATGCACGGCCCGCCACTGGTCACAGAGTCATACTGTATGAAAATTCACTTGGGCAGAGCATATGACCACCTTACAGGTGGTGTTTGAAAGATTACGGAATGCTTCCTTATTGTTAAACTTGGCCAAATGTGAGTTTGGGAAGGCCACAGGGACATATTTAGGATAGGAGGTGGGGCATGGGGAAGTGTGTCCGGTGGCCAGAAAAGTGATCCCATCACAGCGTATCCGGTGCCTACCACACACCGCCAATTACGGCGGTTTGTGGGTATGGTGGGATATTACCAGACATTTTGTCAGAACTTCTCTACAGTAATCGCTCCACTTACCTCACTACTCAGCCCAAAAATGGCTTTCACCTGGTCAGCAGCCTGCCAATGTGCTTTTGAATCGGCTAAAGCGTTGCTCTGCACGACTCCGATTCTCGCTGGACCAGACTTCCAAAAGCGTTTTAAATTAGAAGTAGATGCAAACATGGTTGAGACTTGTGCGATCCTTTAGCAGGAGGACGATGACGGAATAGACCGTCCTGTTTGTTTCTATTTCAAGAAATTCAATCCATGCCAGACTAGGTACTTTACTGTGGAAAAGGAGACATTAGCGTTATTACTTGCCCTGCAGTTTTTTGAGGTGTACGTTGGTTCCAGTGCATTACCTGTGGTGGTCTATACGGACCACACTCCTTTAGTGTTGCTTAGTCGCATGTACAATCAGAACAGGCACCTGCTGAGGTGGGCGTTAATTGTACAGGGGTACAATATACAAATCCGACACATTAAGGGGTCCAATAATGTTGTGGCAGATGCGTTGTCTGGTAAATTTTGAAGATCTGTTCAATTTAGTCATCGCTCTTCTGACACTAAACCTTAGGGTTTGTGTCTTTTGGGGGTGGGCGTGTTTTGTCCCCAGGTCCTGTCAGTTGTTCTGTGTATGTGTGTTTGGGCTCTGTGTGTGTTTTTCTATACAGGTGGCGCTCGTCAGGACAATCATCATTAATCAGTGACTCCTCCCCTTCAATATCCGGTCCACCTGGTGCTCGTCAACAGTACATCCCATCATGCCCTTCTCTATATAAGTCTTCCATTTTGTGTGTTCCTGTGAGTCTGGCTAGGTAATGTTTTACCAGTTTGGCTCCAGGTTTTGAAAACCCATGCACTGTTCAGACAGTTTGGTTTTTGTGCTACATTGGTTGTGTTAAGTGTTAAATATTTTATTGTATGTTAATATCTTTGTTCTTTTATTCCCAGGGGAGAGGGGACGCACATGGGAGTGTGTAGGCTAGATGCCCTGGGCTTACACCACCCGTAGGGAAACTCCCCTGTTGAACGACACTAGGAAAGATCTGGACAGACCAATCCTTTACTTTTGGTAGGGCGCCTGGATCGTGTCAGTAATAGGTTTAGGTTCTGGTGATTGTGTTAGGATAGAGTAGGTTAGTGTGTTCCTTATATATATTCTTTCTTTTCTTTGGTCATGTTCAGCCCCTTTTCCCATTTTATTATTATTATAAACATTATTATTATTATTATAGATATATTATTATTATTATTATGTATTTATATATTACCATGGGTACAATAAAAACCCCTTTGTGAAACGGTACTACCTGGTTGTCTGTGTCCTTGCCTGCACCCACAACCCCATACCTCTCTCGCTAACTGCAGGGTGTCTTTGGCAGCAGGTTTGACCTCCTGGGGAGCTGAACGTAACATATAATATATCTTACTCCGGATTACAGGGTGAACGAGGCTGAGCATTCTCTAATCCCTAATCAATAGGCACACCGGTAAGAGGTTCACATACATACATCATGTTCTCAAAGTTCACATCTTAAGCGACTGGATTGGTCACTGCACTCGAGGCTAAAGACATTTTATCTATCCCAGAGAGCTGTCCGTTTTCTACAGGGGCACCATAGAGAGTTTACTGATAGGATGCATCACCATCTAGTACGGGAATTTAAATGTGTCTGACCACATGGCTCTGATGATGCTCAACTGAACATGGGATCGGCTCCTCACCTAACACCAGTCAAAAGTGGTTTCTCTTCAACCTTATATTGTTGTCTACAGAATGCATAATGGAGTAGAAATTAAATAATAAAGTGCAGACATTTATTTTTTCCCATTTTTCTCCCCTCCCAATTGGTCTTGTCCTATCACACATGGGTCATCCAACCACATCGCCAAGCCAGCAGATTCCTTTCGCTCATTCAACACAGAGAGAGGATGATTTCTGTGATTTAACTTGCTAGCGCCAGGCAGTGCTTTGCCAATGTCCGCTGCCTTGTGCGGGAGGTCCCAGCAAAGTCAGATGAGCCAGTCAGTTTCAAACCACTGACTACCATGACATAGACTGTCCTGCAATGCAGCGAGGTAGCCCACTATGCTCTTCCCAAGGAACTATGTATGTTTTCTGTAATTCGCCTTATCCATCATGCAATGGATGTAATTTTCTTGTCATATCATATTTCTTGTAAAGGAATGTTCATTTTTTATTTAAGAGGCTACCGGAGGAGTTTTGGGATCTTTAGTTATAAAAAAGACTTGACTCTCCCTTCTCCAGCAATACATTTTTCTATTACCCTCCAAAATGATTGGGAAAAAGTCATGGCCCTCCCCAACTATTTATTAATGCCTTCTGTACTGGTTTGAGCTTGGCAAAGATGTACAGATAGCCACTGTTTTATTACAATTATGACATCCATGACTTAACTTTTGCTTTCTCATCTTACACATCACACTCAGGGGCGTCATGCCCATTGAAACGTGCCCCCTCAGATATTTGAGCCCAGTGGGCACCTGTTTCCATGTGTTGTGTACAGGGTGCCCCCTTAGGTACATGATGCTTCTGATTCCACTCCACCAAGATGGTGGCCATTTCAGTAGATTTACTCACTAACATTGTTGTGGAAACAATAAATGGCCATGTTTTTAAATCGTCCACTGCAAAAAAACAGGATGATCAACAAAAATAGACAGTTAAACAAACATCCAGACTAAGGTTGAATGACTACAGGGTTTTTGGAATTGATTCTGACTCTTGACTCCTTTTGGTGGGAATAGAATCAAAAATAGACAGTTAAACAAACATCCAGACTAAGGTTGAATGACTACAGGGTTTTTGGAATTGATTCTGACTCTTGACTCCTTTTGGTGGGAATAGAATCTTTTTCGAGTCAAACGTATATTTGCCAGTTAAACTGGCCAAGCAGGCACATTTTCAGAGCTAAACTGAAGAGGACACACTTCACCTCACAACAATGTAGGCCTATAATTGTTGTGTACTTAAACATAGACATATACTTCTGTCACAGAGTAGCATATGTAGGCTAGTAGGTGAGTTTTATTACTGCCCCAGCAGTGCCTACTTTTCCAAAGTGAGGGAGGCAAATGTGTATGTTGTCCAATGCCTGGGCAGTGAGCATGTTTTACCATTCTCTCTACCAAAATCATCAAACATACGTAATTAAATGAAGAAAACAAAACTAAATCCCTTTGGGTAAACACATTTACTGTCATACCTTGATATGCTAGAAAAATATTAATATCCAAAAAAGAAAGAGGTGTCTTCTAAAACAAATAGAAATGCCTGTTACATGACTTTTGAATTAAATATATGAGTTATTTTCTCAATATGTGGTTTTTCTGTCAATAAAATTTTTATGTGAAAACATAATTTATAATTACTACCATAGTAAACATGAACTACAGTAGTCCAACAGCTCACCTCATGGGGACCAAAAATACATATTAAAGCCCTACCTACAGAAACTGTATCTTCCAATCAAATGCCCAGTGTCATTTGGCTTTGCTTGTCAAATGTATAATTGTATCATAGTTACTAAAGCACCATAACAAGTAAATACACTGTAGCGATTCGATCCGTTTCAACATCCGTACTAGAATCTCACAAACATGTCTCTGTCACTGACAAAAAATGTCATGGGTAATGAACACATTTTACATGACTGTTGTTTATAGCTATTTAGCTATTCACAGAAAAATAAAATGAGTAGTATTCCCGCACAAAGTACTCACTTTTTGTATCCAATCAACAACATTCAGCGTCATGAAAACAAGATAGGAATATAACTTCAGAATGCATTGAAAATGTGTTTTTTCTACTAGGGTTTCAGAAATAAGAAAACAATTTCCAGGTGTTTGATGGCTGGAATGTTCCTTTAATTTCTTAAAAAATATCATAAATGCCACTGATAAAAAATACAGTACTGTGCAGCCATCTTCATCACTTTGGCCAAGGCTTTCGACTCTGTCAATCACCACATTTTAATCGACCTATTCAATAGTTTGGGAGGGTTTTTCTGTCATCAAACAACAAACTCAAGTGCTTACACTTTTTTTAATGTCACTGGAACTTGTAAATGGAAAAGATTTTATGGTCAAATGACATCAAATAAAGCATTTTGGAAGAAAAAAATGTTGTAAATGTACAGACAGTTTATTAGAAATATAGTTTAAAAGACATTACCGTTCGTGTATACAGCCAGGCGCCATCTTCTGAAAACAGACTCGACCAGTCAAAGCACAAACTCTGTGTTACGTGAGCTGAACTGTAAGCAAATTCTGTTTGATTTTAGTTCACATCGCCAGCTGTAAGTCTTGCTCATTGATCTGCATGAATGACCGCAAAACCTCTTCCGATGGAAGATTCCAAGTCACAGTTCAGCTCACGTAGCACAGAGTTTGTGGTTTGACTGATAAAGTTTGTGGTTACTTAATCCATGCCCACACAACTAGCGTTATAAGATAATTATCAGTTCGCATTAAAACTGGGCACATTTGATTAGCATGAAAACATATCCCAGAGAACGGTCAACTCTGTACCAATGTGTTATTAACCCCTAGGTTCATTTTGCCCCGGAGTTGTCCTTTAAAGTGATGGTTTCGGTGTAATATAAACCTAGAGTCATTTGCACCTTGACCTCGAGCCAAAGTCAAAGTCAAAGTTGTTTATTTATCATACGCATCTAATAACATACATCATCCTATGCAGAGAAATTTCTTTTGACATGGCACGGCGAGTCTATGCAGTGGGCTTATAAACAAGAATTACAACAATATAAGAATTGGTCTGGAAAATGTACAACAGTAGAAGTAGTAAATATTATAGATTTGGCATGGAAAATTGCTTTTAAGGTGCATTTGAATTCTGCTACATCAGATGTAGAGAGCATAAAGTGACCAGAGAGTGTTCAACAGATGATTTGCGATCAGTGTCTGTGTTCCATGTTGGGCAGCCGAATGGCCTGTGGGAAGAAACTGTTTTTAAGTCTGGTGGTCCGTGCCTTGATGCTACGGTAACGTCTACCAGACGGCAGTAGTGAGAAAAGATCACGGCCTGGGTGGCTGTGGTCTTTGAGGATGTTCTTTGTTCTCCTAAGGCATCGCTTATGGTAGATGCCTTGCACGGAGGGGAGGCAGCAGCCAATGAT
>JACXGM010014675.1:0-13226 GCA_016801145.1 Umbra pygmaea | reverse complement strand
AACATGGAGCATTTATCCAGATATACACTTTTGCCAATAATTCATTAATTTCTCCATGCCCTTACTTCACTCCGTCTATCTTCTTAGTGTTTCTTGAAAAAAGTGTTGTGCTACTACTTGCCAAAGTTTTTGCTTGCATTTAACATTTTGAAATGTTGAAAGCTATATTTGTGTTCTTATATTGGTTTTTAGTATTGTTTAATTAGGTAATAGGCTGGCAAATTAGAGAGGAAGAGTTAAGTTTTCAGATGTGTGAATGAGTCAGCTAGGATGACTCAGCTCATGGTTATTGTTTTCCAAAGCAGATACTCTGTCACTTGTATGATTAGAAATGTTTCTTAAAGCTGACACAGCCAAATAATAACTACACACAACTAATTAATCTAATCCTGTGTATTTATTTTGGAAAACAACATGTTCTTTTTCTACTGGACACATTCTGGTTTGCTGTTCAATGGAGTGAAAACACCCTTGTTGTGCAGCTTATTTAAAATGTGGTGTAAGTTAGCACATCCAGTAGATCAATTAGACAATAGCTGACCACAATTGGTACAAAATAATGCAAGTAGAATTCTTGCTATCAATGAATCACGGTAAACTAAGACATTTTACAGTTTATTATGAGGCAAGCAACGTTTTAGTGGTGCTAGATTATTGGCAGCTTGGAAGATATTATACAATTAGACGTGTCAGAATCACACAGCTAATTTTAAATTGAATGTAAGATATTTTTTATTTTTTATTTTTATTTTCTACTGAATCAGTTTGGATCAGATATTGATCAGAATTCATTTATTTTACAGAACGGATTAACAGTTACAGTGTTTAAACGTGTGTGAATGAATAGGGAAGAAAGAGTAGTGTGAGTATGTGAGCGCAAAGTTAGTGTGTGAGTGGTTTTGGGTGTGGAAGAGTCCCCAAACCACCCAGCACCAGGCAGGCCATCATACTGGTTCTGGTTACTAAAGTTGTATATTCAGCAGTCTAATGGTCAGATGAATGACGTTTTTCAACAGCCGTAGTACACTTGTACTGTCCCGACCTATTTGACTGACACAAAGACAACACTAAGACTGTTCTGAATGGCTCCAGGGTTGGATAAACTGTAAACAGGAGGTGACTTGGTTCCTCATGTTGTCTCTCTAAAAACATTTCTAGATAATCATAGTATCCAGAAGATGTTTCAGTCTGGTTTAAAACCATGCCATAGTACAGAAACAGCACTCTTAAGAGTTTTTAATGACCTTCTTATAACTGTTTATTCAGGGAACTCTGCTATTCTGGTGCTTTAAGACCTAACTGCTGCCTTTTTTGACACAGTGGATCATAGGATTTTATTATCATGCCTTGATCAGTATGTAGGAATCAAAGGTACTGCCCTGAAATGGTTTTAGCCATACCTGACAGATAGGGGTTTTTCGTTTCACCTTGCTGATTATTCTTCAACTAAGGCTCATCTTACCTGTGGGGTCCCTCAAGGCTCCATTTTGGGCCCAATCCTCTTTTCATTGTATATGCTGCGCCTGGGGTATATTTTAAGAAGCACCATTTTTTTTACTGCTTTGCAGTACACATTTATTTGCCGTTTTAAAATGATAAGTAAAGATCCTGTGCAGCCGTTGTTAGACTGCGTAAAGGACATTAAACCTTAGATGGATTTAAAGTTTCTCACTCTTAATGAAAGTAAGACAGAGATCGTTATATTTGGACGAGCTGAATTGTTGGTTAATCCTCTGCGGATCCTGGGCCCTTTAGCTCCTCACAGTCGATCCTTTGTTAAGAGTCTTCGTGTTTTTTTTTTAGATCTCCTTCAAACTTCATAGGCAGATTAGTTCAGTTGTCAAATCTAACTTTTTTCAGTTAAGACTTTTAGCAAAGGTTAGAGCCTATCTCTCTCCTAAAGATTTTGAGGAAGTAATCCATGCTTTTATTACTTCTCGGCTAGATTATTGTAACTCTCTGTTTGTGGGTATAGAACACTCATCTATTCGTCGTTTGCAGTTAGTTTAAAATGCAACTGCTCGTCTTTTAACTGGAAGAAGAAAGCGTGATCCCATAACGCCAGTTTTGGCCTCCCTTCACTGGCTTCCAGTCCGTTTCAGGATTGATTAAGATCTTATTATTTGCCTTCAAGGTTTTAAATGGGCTGGTGCCACCCTATCTGGCGGAACACTTACACTACCATACTCCAGTCAGAGCACTGAGGTTGACTAACCGGATGCACTTCATTGGACGTCCTAAAATTCAGGCTAAAAATTAGGGGTGACCGAGCTTTTGCGGTTGTTTACCCCATTCTCTAGAACAGCCTACCTTTGCACATTAGAGCTGGGCAGACATTTCACATTTTAAGTCGCTGTTAACGACGCACCTTTTCACTATGGCTTTTAATCTAAACCTGATCTTGACATCTGTTTTTCTTTCATGTGCTGCTGTTTCTGTTTTTCTGTCATATTTGTTATGACATTTGTACTTGCCTTTTCATGTTTTTATATATTTTATCAGAACTTTGGTCAACTGTGGTTGTTGTAAATGTGCTATGTAAATACACTTAACATTGACACAATGTGGGAGAATGTGTGCATTGGCGTACATGAACCCGACGCTTTATGAACAAGAGGATGTTTGCCTGTGTGAATGTGTGTATATGCCGCTACTAAGTACTACTAATGGTCTGCTCAATTAGGCCTCTGATTGGTGGATGAAATCAGACTCTAGCATGGCGGCATTCCAAAAACAGTCTGGAGCTGATTAAATCAACATGGCTGTGGGTCGTTGCAGTTTGAAATTTGGTCCGAAATTAGATTTTGTTGTCGAAGAATTTGCGGGGGCACTTGGGGAACTAGATTAGCTCATGCTGCCTAAAAACTTTATCAGAGGAAGGAAAGACCAGACGATATTTGGTCCTAATGAATAGTTATCTTTGAAGAAAGCACACTGTCCAGGCTACAAGCAATGTTTTCCATTGGCTGTCTAGTTTGTCTGTTGTCTATCATTCATAGGCCAGGTTTTCTGCTTTAATCTATCTCTGTCCTGGAACTGCCCAACACCATGGAAAGCATGCATGCAGGTGACAAGTATACGTATGCAAAAAGAGATGAGCTGAAAAGCCTTAACCATAATAGCCAATGCGTGGATTATCATGAAAATTGACTTCAGTGCTACATATCCATGAGCATTGTTTAACAAGATAATACAATAATTTGAAAAGAACTAGAAGAATAGAGAGTAAAACGGAAACTGTACAGTCTGGTTATTATTTCCCTCACTGAATTATCCCGCTCAAGTAAAAGTACAGTACTATTACATTTACAATGTAAAACAGGTACTCGTCAAAGCAACTTAAATACAGTAACATGCAAATGTTTAGGCACCCCTGACAATATTGCACATTTTCTGTTAATCCAATGATCCTCATTTCACTAACTAAATATTTTTGTGCACTTCATATATTTGATATATCAAAATTAAATTGCTGATCCAAACACGCAATTATTTATAAATGAAAATCATGGAAATTGTCAGGGGTGCCTAAACTTTTGCATACAACTGTATTTATTTGACAGCCCTGACAAATGGTAATGCAGGAAAGGTGCGAACCATCCAGACTCGACTTAATTCCAGAGTGCCACACTTACAATAACGCAGAATCTTCCAAGATATTCCTCAAGGTTGGAACACTGGTTGCAGTATTTCTCTGGAGACCAATAAAAGCAGAATAATAACATTTATTATAATCTATCCCAGGATACCATTTATAGTGGTATATTACAACCTGTAAAAAACCCAAACATGTTGTTCATCAACTGAATAGCTCAATTCTTTCTCCATTTATGAAATGAAAAGCTTTACTCAGGTTGAACTCCTGTTTCTCACCCGAATGCAGATGAATGATAGTAGGTATAATGGGGATAAACAATGTGATGCTTACAGAACAATGCTTTTGTATCTGGCTTTCAGGGCCTGTTACAGCAAAGCAATTGTTAAAGAAATCAAAGTGTCGTATTTGGCAGGAAGACTTGATTTGGAGCTTTAAATGATCGCAGTAATCTTAATAACATTTACAAACACAATCAGACCATTTGCTTCCTTAAAGGAGCAGACACAAGAAGGCCTGGACCACGTCATTAGAATGCAAAAGTGGGGGGGGGGGGTCCACATGGCATAGTGGGCTACATCGCTGTCTTGCAGGACGGTCTACAACTCAAGGGTCTCCAAACCCTTCCATGGAGGGCCTAGTGTATGCAGGTTTTCGCTTTTACCTTGTACAAGGCTGATGTAGTAGCTCACTAATTGGTTAGGATCTCCCCTCACCTGGCAGTCTAGGTCCTCATTTGGCTCTAATTGAAGGGAAAGACCAAAAACCAGCATACACTCGGCCCTCCGTGGAAGGGTTTGAAGACCCCTGGTCTACATCATGATAGTCAGTGGTTCGAGCCTGACTATGGGTTCCCTGACTTTTCCTGGGCCTCCTGCATGGGGTAGCACAAATTGGCATAGCACTGCCAGGAATTTGGGTTAAATAAGTCAGATTATCTATCCTGCCATGTCGCTCTCTAGTGAGTCTTTGTGTGCAGATCGGGTGCCTGTAAATGTAATCGCAGAAGAGTTGATGTCCAAGTTGTGGTGTTGCCAACAAGGCAGGGTTAGTGGGAATTGGGAGGGGAAGAAAAAAATAAAAAATAAATAAATGAATGCACAACTGAGATCAACTCTCTTAGACAATACCATGCTTCCTTATGACAGCACAGTATTACAAAATATGAATAATTGGAGTCAGAACATATAGACTAAATAATGACAATGGTTGTTTCTTCCACAGCCGTCTATACTTATGTACCTCAGCAAAGTTCACAGTAGACACTTTTTCCACCACCTACACAAGATCTGTCTATTTAGTACTGGTACTGTAGGTTCTTTTTGTTTTGGGTTTTGTGTTCGAAATCTCATTAGAGTAATGCACTGCAATGTTGCTAACTCTATGTAGTTAAAGCATGTATTCATAATGTAAATAAATAAAATAAAATCCTAAATCACCCAGAAAGAATTTAAGACACTTCAAAGCATAAACTTCATCTTCCAGTTATTGCAAACAACTTTAAACCACCAAACAGACAGTGATGATTAGTGGTATTAGATTTTAATCAGGAAATGACCGATCTAATTGTACATGAATATAATGCTTTTTGTTATGGTTATTTAACAATGCGACATACTGAAGGTAAAAAAGGCCATTGTAAGGTCTAAATCTGCTCATTATAGACTACTTTAGGGAATGCATAGGTGTTGGAGCTTGAATAATGTACGTCCTTCTTTTCCAGAGACAGTACAAACCCATACTGAAACTTTGATATGCAGTCCAAGTCTTAGATATGGAAAATGGAGCAGTGGATTTTTATCGGTTTTGTAAAGTCACCTGGATGCATACATTTATTAAAGGCAACATTATGGAAATGAAAAACGCGGAGAGAATGCATAATGGAGCTGTCTGCTGCCGTGGACGCACTCAAGATGGCGTACTGTTACCTATTCAGTGCTTGTTGTGTTAACTGGGGCGTGGTCTGCTTTACTGTAACAATAACGGAGGTTCAAAACCTTAAACTGCATCAGCCTGTGGTTCAATGCTTTGGTTGCATTGGCTTCGATCCATACTTACTCCATTATGTGAAATGAGAAGAGAGGGGGAGAAAAAGATTGATGAGCAATACATCATGGAAGGAGTGAATGTTCATGTGTGGCTTTGTGTAAGATCTAATGTTGCATTTTGTGTTTGACGGCCAGGTTTACCCTCCATGCATGATCAGAACAAAAGACGTTCTAGGGTTGCCCTGGGGTAAGTTACACACTTAGACACCAAGCCATGCTACAAACAATATATCTTTTATTACCTTTTTAAGTTAACAAAAAGTAAAAATGTGTTGGTTCCAGTAGGATTTTCACAACGGCCATGACGGCCGTTGTTGCCGATACCCCTTTGTGTGGCCTTAATGCCCCCCCAAAAAATCATAATTCTTTCGGCCGATGTTCCTTGGGCTGAGCGGAAAAAATATATTTATTCTGACTCACTGCCTTACTGCCACTAGGAAATACGTTAATCGCAGGCCAACAGACCTTGCAGGTGGTTGGAGATCTACATTGCAATTGACCAATCATCACAAATACACGCGCACACACATGCACACACAGTCTTGACGTTTTCGAAGTCTCAATGGCATCATCGGTTGAGTCTTGCAAAAGCCACTAAAAGTAAAGGTAAGCAAAGAGTATGTTGACATATAATAACTTAAATACATTTTTGAGTTGTAAGTATACGTAAGTATGTCAGATATAAACCCTTTGACAACTTTAACAGTCGTTGTCAATTTATTTTATAGGACAGGAGTTAAATTGTCTAACGCTACTTGAAGGCAATAATGTGCAGTCAGATGTTCTTTATATCATAGCTAATCTCTGGCTTTCTGCATACTTCTGTCAGTGAGACAATGTGTGTATGTCTGTGTGAATAACAGGAATGTGTGTGTATGTCTGTGTGAATAACAGGAATTTAGCTTAGAATTTATTCAAGTTGGTTCAATCTACAATGTACAGTTTACTAAGTATGGAAAATGAAATGTGAATATGATTTTACTTCATAATGGAAACAAAAAAAATTTAATGTTATGGAGAAACCTATTTTCCTGCAAACCATTTACATTCCTTGTGTCTTATCCATCCTGTGGTCATAGGGTTAGATCTCCGTACAACATGTTATAGGTTTAGACCTGTAATGTGTTAAAGGAGAGGGAACGCAGTAAATAAATGCAGTGTTTTTCACTTTGCAAAGCAATTTATTTGGCGATTTTGCTTGATGACCTTAGTTCCCTGGACGTTGGCCTTGGAGCCCTGGCAAATTGGGAACCTCCTTAAGGCCAAGTGGCCTTGCCTCTAAAATCACAAAATTCCATGCCTGGTTGGTTCGGGAGGTTATCAAAAGGTAAAGCCTTTATCACATGTTTTTAAATAGAATAACAGAGCAAGAGAAAATATTCTGCTGAAGCGAACAAAATAAACACAAAAACAAACATAGATAGGGAAGGATGACTGTTTCTGCTTCACAAAAGGGATCATTGGAAAAATGCTAATTAACAGCCCAGATATGAATAGAGATGAGGTGCTGGCTGCTGTAGAAGAAGAATACATTTTCCTCTGATCTGCATACAAATAAACAACATTAAAAAAAGGCTTTATTTTAATCCGCCACGTGTAACTCGCTAGTCTGAACACTAAACAATTATTTTGATAAACGAGTAAGCAATACCAGTATTTCATATACTCGAAAAAGTTTGGAGCTTTTCAAATTTGTAATTAATTTCTAAGTGACTACATTAAGATCTAAAGGGAGAACATAGATACAATTAATATTATATTATAATTTGATGAAATTCTTTGCTTAAGTCCCCTTTTCACAATACATGAAATGTGTCTTACAAACACACTACTACTCAATATGGTATAAGTCACTCAAACTATAAGACTACAACTTTTCTGTACGTTCATGATCCAATTGTTTTGACGTTGTGTCAAAATACTAAGCATTTTATTTCTGGTTGAGTTTTTGAAAGGCGATCCCACACATGCATAGTCTATGTTGGGAGGAGTTTTTTTGTGACACATTCAAAATAATGTCATCAAATGTTTTCAACAGAGTTTCACAGGATAAAAATACTTTTGTTAACAGCATTTTTCAATAGCTATGCATAATCATTATTTTGACAAAATTTGACAACTGTTTAGTTACGCACATTCAGAAAAAAAGATGAGGCAGTTACTCTGCAGTCAGCCCTATTCAACTCCGGCACTCAAAACCAGTTGCACAACATTTTTTTCTTTGCAACCCTCTAATCAGGGACTTGTTATACCAGGTGGGTGCAATTAATGATAAGGTAGAACAGAAAACCAGCAGGCTCTGGAACTCGTAGGGTAAGCGTTCAATACCTTTGCTGTACAGCATGAGATACCACACACAATTAAACAAAGTGCATAAATTAATGTTGAACGAATTGATTGACCAAAAAGAAATCTGTTGTTACAGGGTGAATAGAATTACTTTACACAGTGAACAACATTATGTAAAAACTCTGAACAATATGGTTGTTCACATGAAGTTCACATTGGTTTTAAATTTGGAAGACCAAATGGTAGTGAGAAATGAGGTTTATTGGATGAACAGAAAATGTGCAATATGCAAAACTATATTAGACAGGTGCATAAATGTGGGCACCCCAACAGAAATATCACATGAATATTTAGTTGAGCCTCTTTTAGCAGAAATAACAGCCTCTAGTTACTTCCTATCACTTGTATTGAGTGTCTGGATTCTGGATGAAGGTATTTTGGACCAATCCTCCTTGCAAAACATATCCAGTTCAGTTAGGTTTGATGGTTGCTGAGCATGGATAGCCCGCTTTAAATCACCTCACAGATTTTTAATGATATTCATGTCTGGAGACTGGGATGGCCATTCCAGAACATTGTACTTGTTCCTCTGCATAAATGCCAGAGTAGATTTTGAGCAGTGTTTTGGGTCATTGTCTTGTTGAAATGTCCAGCCCCGGCATAACTTTGTGACTGATTCCTCTAAATTATTCTCAAGTATCTGCTGATATTGAGTGGAATCCATGCAACCCTCAACTTTAACAAGATTCCCAGTACCGACACTGACCACACAGCCCCACAGCATGATGGAACTTCCAGCAAATTTTACTGTGGATAACAAGTGTTTGTCTTGGAACACTGTGTTATTTTGCCACCATGCATAACGCCCCTTATTATGAACAAATAACTCCATCTTTGTTTCATCAGTCCACAGCACCTTCTTTCAAAATGAAGCTGGCTTGTCCAAATGTGTGTTTGCATACCACAAGTGACTTTGTTTGTGGCATGTGTGCAGAAAAGGCTTCTTCCGCATCACTCTCCCATACAGCTTTTCCTTGTGCAAAGTGCGCTGAATTGTTGAACGATCTGCAGCAAGATGATGTTCTAGGTCTTTGAAAGTGGTCTGTGTGCTGTTTTTGACCATTCTCACTATCCTTTGCTTTTGCTTCTCTGATATTTTACTTGGCCTGCCACTTCTGGCCTTAACAAGAACTGTGCCTGTGGTCTTCCAGTTCCTCACTATGTTCTTCACAGTGGACACTGACAGCTTAAATCTCTACGACAGCTTTTTGTATACTTCCCCTACACCATAACATTGAACAATCTTTGTTTTCAGGTCATTTGAGAGTTGTTTTGAGGCCCAAATTTTGCCACTTTTCAGAGGAGAGTCAAAGAGAACAAGAACATGCAATTGGCCACCTTAAATACCTTTTCTCAAGATTGCATGCACCTGTCTATGAAGTTCAAGGCTTAATGAGCTCACCAAACCAATTGTGTGTTCCAATTAATCAGTGCAAGGTAAGTACAGTTATTCAAGTCAGCAAAATGACAAGGGTGTCCAGATTATTGCACCTGTTTAATTTTGTTTTGATGCATATTGCACATTTTCTGTTAATCCAATGAACCTCATTTTACTACCAAAATATTACTGTGTCCTTCAGTTATTTGATGGATTAAAATTAAATCGCTGATCCAAACACCCAGTTATTTATAAATGAAAATCATGGATTGTCAGGGGTGCCTAAACTTTTGCATACAACTGTACATGATCTAATATATTAATTAGTTACTGCACGTCAAACAGCCAAACATAATCTATGCTGTGAGGTATGTGATGACCTGGACTGGAGTTAGCAAGTGGTAGCACATCTTAACTAGCTGAAATAAAGTAATAATATCATTTAAATAAATTCTGAATACATCATATTAGTGAAGATGAATTGTAATACACATCCATTCTTTTGATACCGACAAAGTAGGTTTGACTCTCGAATAATACCCTTATGAGAAAATGTACACTGTGACAGTTTTAAACGGGACACACTTTGACAATGTTTCTCATAAAAAACATTAATTTAAATACAAAATGTTGAATTGTACACCCACAGTATTACATCTGGGTGGAGGCCTCCAGCAAACCAGAAGTGATGTATCAGTCTCACACGATGCTGTGGGTGTGTCCAGTTAAAAATCTGTAATCACTGTGTTAGTGCCCGGTTAGGAAGCCAGTGCTCTTTACACCACTCATGTGGATCATTTGTTTGGGATCCAGCTTTCAGCTGTGGTGTGCTGATTGCGACCCAGAACGATGTAATAAATCAACGGGTTTCAGAGTGTGTATTTAAGTCAGTGTCACGACAACCAGCACTTGATAGGGCTGTCATGGCATGGAACTGAGGGTGTGTGGGACTGATTCAATGTTTTTATGTATTATTATTATTTAGATTATATATGGTGTTCGAGTTTAGTTGTTAATTTGGATGTGTTGTTGTTTGGCGCTCCGACCTCTGGACACTGGGAGTGTGGTTGGCACTTGGTTATGCATGAATGGTGCCCTGGGTAAAGACCCACACCGGCGGGTTATGAGTAATCAAGATGCCTAGTTAGCACCGGTGTTCCGGAACCATTGGCACGTGCTACTGTGACTATTACACTCCTGTCTCGTTTGGTTTGAGGAACGTGAGGAGCCCTGTACCATCTATTGTTTTATGGAACTGAAAAACATGTAGTAAGCTTTTCTGATTGTGCCTTCACCACTAAGTGTCGTATCTAAAGTATACTGTATTGTGAGCCAGACATATGGTTAGCAATCATGTCTATGCCACATTTGTTCATCTGTTCTTTTGAGCCAAATTATTTAAATACCTACAGACATCATCTTCTAGACCAAGAGTATTTAACTCTTACCCTACAAAGACCGTAGCATACCGGTTTTGTGTTGTACATTATTAATTGCACCCACCTGGTGTAGCAGTTCCCAGATTAGAAGGTTGCAGTAAAAAAGTGGAAAATCGCTTGGATGGCCATAGTTGAATAGAACTGTCTTAGATGGTAGGAAAACCTCAGTGACCAGAAAGCCCCACAGCAGATGTATTTATTCTCACAGCAGCTGAAATATCTTGTTCAGTGGAAAGGGTGTTCAGCTGCCCTCAGTGGAAGACTATCAGGAGTCTGTAGGGCTGCAAAACATGCAGGTAAAGGTGTTCTTCCACCCACTGTTAGAATTCACCTCTGGCAGGCAGCGTGCAGGTGGGCAGAATAGTTCAATGAGGACATTTGGTTTCCATGTGCATTGTCTCTCAGTGACCTACCATCTGCTGCACAAACACTAATTGGTCAATGCTAGCCACATCAAGACACCACTACTGTCGACTGAGAATTAAACAAATGCTGTAAACTACACCCAAAACATCCACCTACAGTAACCAGGCACAACTTTGTCACAGTGGCCTGTGTTTGAACCCTGGTCGTAGCATTCCGGCTACGTCCAGTAGCGCTGCTAGGGTCGAATAAAGTTGGTACAACGCTGCCCGGGGTAACTGGGTAATTAGTTGGACTCAATTACCTCGACACATCCCTCTAGAGTGACTCATTGTACAGTACTATATACAGGTCAGACGTCTGAATTCAGTTGGCGAATGTGTAATCGGCCCGTATGCGTACCCATTTAAGGCTTCTAGTTGAACGAGCAGCGTGATGAGAGCTGCGCAGCTTGGCAACACGTGATCGTTCTTCGACCTTCAACTTGCCAGCGGTTGCCAACGTGACTAGGCTTCAAAGGGTAAGTGCTTGGGAGTGGAGAAAAAAACGTTATACAGTACATTATTAGGAATTAATACGAATTATAGATCATTATTACTTCTCTTTGTACGCTCACAACATAACATGAAATACATTTTTTTATAATAATCTAAGTAGAATATGTGGATTCTGTCTTTTTGTTTTCTACCAATAGCAGCATCTACAGCTAGTAAAATGCTCGCTATTTGTACTTAAGGTGATGCTGACTCACTCAGGAATGTTTTAAAACATTAACAGCCGTCAAATTCTTGCTTCTCCTGTCCTTGGGGAGATATTCAATTGCCTTCATTTGATTCATCACATCTTCTCCACTCTCCTTTTCAAAACCATTCAATTCGAAGATCAGAGGTCCCTCCCCTCTTACCTTCTCTTCCAATGGCTTTTGAGAAATAGTAGAGAATGTATGCTGTGAGGAATCAAGTAATTTCTATTGACATTCTCACCTTGTTTCCACCGTTCTATACACCCCTCTCAAAACACATTGGTGGAGAGGTTTTTAAGGCCCCTCCCTCTGAGGACCGATGAACTTTCATAGAAAGACAAGGTTTGGAAAAAACATTCATTTCATGGCTGATACTGAAAAGGAATTCAATTTTTGGTTATCATTATTGTAAATGTTTGAGAGAACATGTTGTTCAATGCTGTATGTTAAATACGTTTTATAATATAGCATATAGAGGGGCTGAAACATACAGATATACTGTTGTTTATGACATGTCCTGTACATGTTGTTGTTGTTAAGCATTTTTCACATGGTGACCTAGTGCATACACCAATCACCATAGTTACATTCAGGCAAAGACAGTTCTGATCTGGTGCCTACTTACTGCTGGAATTTATATTTGTTATATTGGTGAAAAATGCTGAAGCACTCGGTCAGTAACCATGGAGATTGGTGAATACACTGGGTCCAGATTGAATGTATTGTACGCATTGTATTCGTTGGGATTGGATGATATTTACATTTGAGTCATTTAGCAGACATTATCCAGTGCAGGGGCATTCCCCTGGAGTAACTTAGTGTTAAGTGCCTTGCTCAAGGACACAACAACATTTGGCACACTGAAGAATCAAACCAGGAACCTTCCAATTACAATCTGATTCCCTAACCAATGGGCCGTGCTGTTGAAGAGATACAAACCAGCCAAGTTCCCGGTCGTCCCTGCACATCCACAGGATTGGTTTTTGAAAACACTCCTTGGGTGCTACCTCTACAGCTCCATATACAGATCTCTCTGTAAGCTATGCCCAGGTGATCAACAGCAAATGTTAGTTTTATGGCATGCTGTTCATTTTCCCTCTTTCATTTCTTCTGGCCTCGCTGAATGTTTTCAGGCCCCAACAGGCTTGTCTCCGCCAGACATTTCTGAGTATGGCAAAGCTTGGCACAACAGGCCAGTGTAGATGGTGTGTGTGGTGTGTGTGTGTGTGTGTGTGTGTGTGTGTGTGTGTGTGTGTGTGTGTGTGTGTGTGTGTGTGTGTGTGTGTGTGTGTGTGTGTGTGTGTGTGTGTGT
>JACXGM010014674.1:0-21934 GCA_016801145.1 Umbra pygmaea | reverse complement strand
TTCCACTACCTTAGAGATAAATGATAAATTTGAAATTGGGCGAAAATTATCAAAATTTAATGGATCGCCCCCTGGTTTTTTAAGTATGGGAGTAATGATAGCAGATTTTAGTATTGGAGGTACAGAACCAGAAACAAGTGAAGCATGAACAATTTTAGCAATCAATGGCAACAGGGCAGGTAGACAAGCTTTCACTAAAAAAAAGCCAAGTTCTATTACAGGGTGTGCCAAACTTGATGTTGGGCTGTCCTAAACCTAGACAATGCTTTATTTTGGGACTAGGCCTAATATAATAGTTTTCTGGGAAACTGCCAGCTTGTTCTGTTTATTCATTCTATACCTTGTTGTTTTTGCAGGCTTTAACCATGCTCTCCCAATTTAGGTAGTGTAAATCACACAGAACAGAATGTTGACACGACTACTGAAACACAACTTGCCAGGCCATTGTGTTTTTTTTATCAAATTACATGGTCAAAAGAAAGTACTATTCAGAAAATACAGTTAAATGCAAAAGTGTAGGCACCCCTGACAAAAAAAACTGATTTTCATATATAAATACCGGTAATTGGGTGTTTGGATCAGCAATTTCATTTTGATCTATCAAATAACTGATGGACACAGTAATATTTCAGTAGTGAAATGAGGTTCATTGAATTAACAGAAAATGTGCAATATGCATCAAAATGAAATTAGACAGGTGCATACATTTGGGCACCCATGTCATTTTGTTGATTTGAATACCTGTAACTACCTAGAACTGATTAATTGGAACACACAATTGGATTGGTGAGCTCATTAACCTTGACAGGTGCATCCAATCATGAGAATGGTGGCCAATTTTAAGTTGTTGTTCTCTTTGACTCTCCACTGAAGAGTGGCAACATGGGGGCCTCAAAACAACTCTCAAATGACCTGAAAACCAAGATTGTTCAACATTATGTAGAACATTATTGTTCTACAAAAAGCTATAGCAGAGATTTAAGCTGTCACTGTCCACTGTGAGGAACATAGTGAGGATATGGAACACCACAGGCACAGTTCTTGTTAAGGCCAGAAGTGGCAGGCCAAGTAAAAAATCGGAGAGGCAAAGGTGAAGAATAGTGAGAATGGTCAAAAACAGCCCACAGACCACCTCCAAAGACCTACAACATGATCTTGCTGCAGATGGTGTCACTGTGTATCGTTCAACAATTCAGCACACTTTGCACCATGAGAAGCTGTATGGGAGAGTGATGAGGAAGAAGCCTTTTCTGCACACACACTACAAACAGAGTCACTTGAGGTATGCAAACGCACATTTAGACAAGCCAGCTTCATTTTTGAAGAAGGTGCTGTGGACTGATGAAATAAAGATGGAGTTATTTGGTCATAACAAGGGGCGTTATACATAGCGGCTAAAGAACTTAGTGTTCCAAGACAAACACTTGCTACCCACAGTAAAATTTGGGAGGTTCCATCATGTAGTGGGACTGTGTGGCACTGGTACTGGGAATCTTGTTAAAGTTGAGGGTCGCATGGATTCCACTCAATATCAGCAGATACTTGAGAATAATGTAGAGGAATCAGTCACAAAGTTGAAATTATGCCGGGGTTGGATATTTCAACAAGACAACGACCCAAAACACTGCTCAAAATCTACACAGGCATTTATGCAGAAGAACAAGAACAATGTTCTTGAATATTCCAGACCTGAATATCATAAAAAATCTGTGGTGATTTGAAGCGGGCAACCATAAAACCTAACTGAACGGGAGATGTTTTGCAAGGAGGAACGGTCCAGACACTCATTACAGGCTATAGGAAGCGTCTAGAGGCTGTTATTTCTGCTAAAGGAGACTTAACTAAATATTGATGTGATATACAATAAGGTAATTGTGTCTGACACCAACCCCACCAATCCCAGATGAAGTTGAGCCAACTTGCATTGGCCCGTACAAGATACCTGGGCAAATCACACTAATAGAGATCCATTAAAGGGGAACACAGATGAATTCTATAATTTGTCTTTGTTCCTAAATTGTTTGAAGTACTTATTTGACGGTCTCGCTCATCAGACAGCTCTCTCACTCAGGGAGAACAGGGTAGAGCTAGCGCAAGTGCTACGTCAATTGGTGACTATGGGCCCTATTTTAACAATCTGAAACGCAAGTATCAAACATAATTATGTATGGGTTGCAATAGCCTTTAAAATAGCATCTGAATAACACGCCACTGACTTTTAACCAGATTTTTCCTGGTCTGTGACGGAATTGTTTTTGGGAACTGCAAAATAGCACCAGGGAATGTTTGCACCGAAACACGCCTCTTCTTTTCGCTGAACCGCCCCCGGGAGTGCAAACTCATTCCCTAATTTACCAACGCGCATCTGTGGAGGAAAAGTCCACTGTGCGTCGGGTGCAAAAAAGGAATAATACATGCGTTGGTGTAAAAAGTCAATTGCGCTGGGTGCAAGATAGGGCCCAAAGGGGCTGTATAGATAAATACGTTTCACACAATAATAATCATTTGCGTGAAAAAAAAAAAAAAATCTGGAAGCCCAATTGCTT
The DNA here is from genome assembly GCA_016801145.1 of Umbra pygmaea. NCBI lineage: Eukaryota > Metazoa > Chordata > Actinopteri > Esociformes > Umbridae > Umbra > Umbra pygmaea. The sequence goes on along the minus strand of JACXGM010014674.1, from coordinate 19,388 downwards.
TTAAAATATATATTTTTTTTAATATAAATTTTGTATTGTGACATAGAGGGGTGATCAGTGCCGTAACAGGGGAGAATGACCTGGTCAGCACCATGCACAGGGCCCCCAGAGAAGCCTGCACTCTGCCCATGGCAGAGCACAAAGAAAAGGAGAGAATACTCTAAGACATATGGGAAGAGGGACATGTCACAGCAAACCTGTTTCCAATAGTCTGATGAGGGAGGAGGTAAAAAGAGAAATATTGGTCTGTGACTCTTGATGGTGGATATGCTCTGTGTTTGTTTGATCAGACGGAGAGGCATACTCCTAAGAGGAAGAGTGGAATCGAGACCGAAGCGACAGACAGAAGTTGTGCAGATTACGCCAGCAGTTGTTAAAGTTGAACTTTTTTTGAAAGTTTGGTTTAGTGGTTGGAGCCAAGCAATAAACGGCCTTCGGGTCCATATAGCACTCTGAGTGTGTCCTTGCCTCCTTGCCATGCTTACAGCGTGATAAATGTCAGTTGTGTGGCTTCAAACATACCTTTTCTGACTTCTATGCCAATCTGAAATAAAAACAGATCACGTGCTTCTTACCAGCCCAGTGCTAGTGAAAGATGTAAAAATTGTAGTCTTCTTCTAAATTCATACTTAAATAGTTTCTACTCACAACATACCATTGCTCTAACAATTTTTATATTCTTAATCTGACGTCCTCCCTGATTGAGAATATACTATTGACAGAGCAAAGTGTGAATTAAAGTCTGCATTTAGTTTTTTACAAGTTGAACAGTTGAAGGTGCCCTCTTAGCAGACTAAAAGCAGGAAGTATGGCTCGAGTTGCCTTGTCTGCAGAGGGGGTAAGAAAATATACGTTTTAAAACATGCAACTGACTTTCATTTTACAAAACTTATATTTTTTCTACCAAAAGGAGGATTTTCTTTGTGAAAGAACATTCGTTTTTCACGCATATTATCGTTATTTCAAAAATGCATTCATCTGCACAGACCCTTTGTCTCCAATTGACGTAGTACTCGTGCTAGCTCTACCCTGTTCTCCCTGAGTGAGAGCGCTGAATTATGAGCCAGACCGTTAAAGAAGTACTTCAAATGATTTAGGAACATAGACAAATTAGGGTGAATCCCATTTCTCTGTCTTAGCCCTTCCCCTTAGTTTTGTGCGTTCATGTGAGAGTAAGGGCTATCCCAATTCTCATTTTGATCTAGAGGTAGGGCTAAGGGGAAGGGGTGAATACCCCTTAAAACCAAGCATTTTTTAGAGCTTACTTGAAACCAATGGGTACCAAGAATACCCTGCGCAACCGGCAACACTGGCAGTCAGGTCATCAAGAGAGCCCAATAAATGTAATTTCTGCTTAAATAATTGACTTAAAAATTACGACAGACTTGTTTTGTCCTCTACACAGTCCTGTACATATATATTTGCAACCATGCCCTTAATTGAAACGTTTTTAAAAATCGCTAGTTTACATTACATTGCTGATTTGCACAACAGTCTCGCATTTCTCTGACTAGCGTTGAATGGACTCCATGCATACATACAGTTTTAACTAAACCCCATTAGCAGTGGATTTCTTTTGATATCTTGAAAGTTTGTAATCAAAACTTTTCACCTCTGGTGAAGTAGCAGCCAGCTAGCGTCGATGAATGATAACGTAACTGTAACCAAGTGGTGTTTCATTTCATAGGGGTATGTTTTCATCCCTATCCCTTACCACTCGGTTTCGAGGGACAAGGTCTAGGGGTAAGACAAAAGGGTAGGGGAAGGGGTAAGACAGAGAAATGGGATTCACCCTTATAGAATTTTGTCGGTGTTCCCCTTTAAGACTGACACATTCAGCAGGTGTCACGACGGCCAAGGCTGTCGTGGCAACTCGCCTGTTGGTGATGGACTATATGTTTTAATGTCTTTAGTGTTTATATACGTTGCATATTATTTCATGTGTTTGTATGTTTGGTTAGGTGCCGACCTCTGGGCGCTGGAGGGGAAGGCAATTGGTTACTCATTGCGCACGTATGGTGCACTAGTTAACTCTCCACACCGGTGCGTAATGAGTAATCAAGATGCCTATTTAACCTCGGCGTTCCAGGGGTTTGGCGCGTGTTATTGTGAGTTGTACACTCCTGTCAGAGGAGAGAGAGAGCGAACTGGTGTAAGTTAATATCGAACCTGCTGCGCTATGCTGATGTCGTATTACCATTCATATTTGATTGAGCCTTCACCTCGTTAAGTGTCGTACAATATGTTTACTCTCATTGTTTGAACCAGGCGTACTCTATGTTTACTATCGCGTCAGTGCCGCGTTAAGAGCACTTGTATGTAATATATAGATTTGTGCAGTTCCAATGAGTCGATGTCATCAGCTATACCTGTGCAGTCCTTAAATCCCTCAACGTTCATTAAACAACTTGTACGCTCCTCCCGCATTCTGCTCTCCAATCTCTCCTACTGACACCAACTGTGACAGCAGGTACACAGATCAGCCTGTTAATACAATTTTTTAAGGAGTGTAGTATTACGAGAATGCACATGAACGATGCCCAAAAGAAGTACCAGCTTTAAAAGTAACCAGAGTAAGATATCTACCAGTGAATATTGGAAATGTTAAGGAATGAGCAGAGAGGAGGCATTTACCTAAAGGAGACTTGCAAATACAGTACCAGTGTGTCTGCCGATATTCATGAATCAAGGGCAAGTTCACAAGATTGTTAAAACTACAGTGATGAGTGCTAAAGAGGGCACTGGTGACAAAGCAGATAGTAGTGTAGTAAATAAAAGTGGCGCAATAGAATTCAAGCCCCTATGGTTAGGTCAAGCTCTCAGCCAGAACTAGGCTCAATTATTTTCTTGAAAACATGCACCTTTTTCTTGGAGGCACTCTTTGAACTTTTGGTGACATTGGGCTCCAGTGATGAGCTGCTGGGGATGGAGAGAGGGCCTTCACACTTGGGTTCAGCCTGAGAGGGCTAGTGGGGAGAGGGATACCAGAAAGAGGTCAAAAGATTAGGAAGGTACAACGTTGAGTTTCCAGAAGTATATTTAATGATCTAATGCAGCATGTATACTATGGTCCAGCCTTGACCCTACCATACCACTTTTTAAATTCAATTTGGCTAAAAAAAAGAGAATGATAACAATAATTAATTCTTTTTTATAATATCAGCCAAAAATAGAGACTTCAGAATTGAGCGAAGCTTCAATGTCAACAGCCTGTCCATGCGGCTTTGGCAGTTTTTTTTGTAAATCAAAACCACGCATACTAAAATCAAAACACATTGCATGGTTGCCTTTTTGTGAGTTTAGGCATGAAGAGTGGGGACGTTTTTGGTTTCAGTCTGTTGCCATGTGTTTAGAGTTTGTGTCATTGTTCTACATTGGTTTGTAGGTGTGTTCCCACTCACCGACTGGTCCCTTCTGAGCAAAAGCTGCCTCCTTTCAACAATCTCATCATGGGTCAGAGCGAAAGGACCAAGCACCTAAAGAACACATTAACAGTGGGTCACTGGGAGAGCAAAGACACACAAAAATATTAGCATTCCAAATGGCACCCTATTAACTTTGTAGTACACTGCAAAAAACACAAGGAAATAAAAGAATAGCGAGCCATTTGGGATGCACTGTCTTTGTAAATGCATAGTTTTATTTTTGGAAAGTGAATTCATTAGAATTAGTTTAAGGACCCACCTCTGCCAAGTGAGAGGCCCCTGTGTCTCCAATATGATTGTTGGCAAGAGAGAGAGACAGCAACGAGCGATTCAGACGCAAACCCTAGGAACAAAACACAGGATCTTGACACAAACCCTAGGAACCAAATACAGGTTATTCATACAAAGCCTAGTAACCAAACACAGGATGTTGTTAAGATACCATAGGAACCAAACACAGGATGTTGTTAAGATACCCTAGGAACCAAACACGGGATCTTCATACAAAGCCTAGAAACCAAACAGAGGATTGTGTTAAGAAACCTTAGGAACCAAACACAAGGTCTTCATACAAACCCGAGGAATGTGAGTGAATCTGATTGGTTTATTCCACACCTATGACTAATGTAGCTACTTCAGACCTACCCATTTTAGGTTTGCGTCAGGCGCAAGTGTCATTTATTTAATAGCAACAGCACCCGGAACCCGCCCTCAATGTCACTTGCGTTTCGCGTTTGATACTTGTGTTTCAGATCGTTAAAAAAGGGCCCATGATCTTGATACAAACCCTAGGATCCAAACACATGATCTACATACAAACCCTAGGAACCAAACACATGATCTACATACAAACCATAGGAACCAAACACAGGATCTTGATACAAACCCTAGGAACCAAACACATGATCTACATACAAACCCTAGGAACCAAACACATGATCTACATACAAACCATAGGAACCAAACACAGATTCTTGATATAAACCCTAACGACCAAACACAGGATCTTGATACAACCATAGGAACCAAATACAGGATCTTGATACAAACCCTAGCAACCAAACACAGGATCTTGATACAACCATAGGAACCAAATACAGGATCTTGATACAAACCCTAGCAACCAAACACAGGATCTTGATACAACCATAGGAACCAAACACAGGATCTTGATACAAACCCTAGGAATCAAACATAGGATATTAGCTCCTTTCCGACCGGAGGGATTTTTGCAGTTCCTAGAACATAACGTTCCTATAACCCTTTTTTCTTGTGTTCCAAATGGAGCAATTTGGGGATTATTTAGTTCCTCGAACTGCAGTTCTAGTAATGCTTTCAGCTCCTACTTCAGAGCAGGGTCTTTCCCTTTTGCCTTTTCATAGGTCTATGTTGATTGGTCCAACTTATAAGTTACGCCCATCGTTTCGTTTGCCTGTTGCGCTCTGCTCTTCCATCTTCGTCCATCATATTACAGATTACGCTGGAGCCTTCGTCTTCTGTGTTTCTCTGTTAAATTCTCAATTTCTATGACTTCAGCCTAGTTTTTAAACACTGCCATTTTAACTCTTTAATTGTACTAGATGTCGTTTTCAGCCCCGTAATCTGAACAAAAAACAGCAAGCCGCTGATGGAACCCAGCACTACTTGTACTGAAAACAACCCGATCATCCGCATACATAAGATGATTTACACACTTATCTCCAATCATACACCCAGTGTTACAATCATTCAACTGTGAAATGTTGTTGTATGTGATGCTATGCTAAAGTCTAGTGACGACGCTATAAAGATTGTTGCGGTGCTTGCGTCACTCCCTTACCCCTCCTACCAGTTTCTATTGCCACTTGGCCAGTGCAAATGCAAATAGAGTAGTTAGTAGAAATGTTTAGAAGTGGACTGTTTCTATAACTACATTCCTGTAACTACTAGGTCGGAATGCGGCTATAGATACAAACCCTAGGAACCAAACACAGGATCTTGATACAAAACCTAGGAACCAATTACAGGATCTTGATACAAACCCTAGGAACCAAACCAAGGGGGTAGGCTTAGAGACAATAGTTGAAGCAACCATGGGCTTAGTGGCCAACGATGGAACTGCACCCCCTGCGGCCCAAAAACACTTTTTTTCAAAGACTTTCATGGTGAAAGAAACTTCTATATGTCAGCGGATAATTATTTATGGGGTACATCAACTTACCAGCCCGAACACTTAAAAGGGTCCTTGTATAAAACGTTAGGTTTTTAAAATAATTTAAGATTCACTAGTAGCCGAATCCAGAGTTAATAAACTAGGCATGATGAATGTGCAGTGTTGCTAACACAAACAAACAGTTGCTAGTGCGCATGTCCGTTGGGCCGCACAATGCGTAAGATCTGGGTATTGTGGAGCACCATGTTTGCTTCATGCACTTTTGAGCAACTTTCATTGGAATTAACGGGGCTTCGTGCCAAAGGCGCCATCCAGTTGTCTTAATACATCCATGGACCAAACACAGTATCTTGACAATAACCCTAAGATCCAAACACAGGATCTTGATATAAACCATAGGAATAAAACACAGGATCTCAATACAAACCCTAGTATCCAAACACCTGATCTTGCTTTTCTCTGGCATTATGGCTCAGGAAGGTTCTGCCCATGTGTTTATTGTTTTACCTTCATGTTTTTTTAATTGTACAACTTTTAATGTGTGGGATGACTTGTAGCCGGCAAGCAGGCCAGTAGTTACATCCACAGGGCAGGTGGGTTTATGGCCATTAAGTATTTTTGGGATGAATAGTGTGTAGGTGGATTGCAGATGGGTTGAATCTGTTACTCAGAGAAGTAAAAGAGAGACACAGAACAAATGCAACCTAATCACATCCACCACAACTGTAGCCTATCACATCATTACCACCTCTATTTAAGCTCTGGTTTTATGCCATTCTGTGTGCTTGATTATCATTGTATTCATTACGTTGTGTTAGTTATTGCCTGTTAAGTCTAATGTTTCTTGTTTTGTATCCTGTTACATAAAACTTATACTGTGAGTAAAGCCATCATTGTTTCACCTGCGCTTGCTACCTGTCTCATCAACGCATCACAGAATCAAGCACCAAACTATGGAGGCAGTGGGCGATTCCCCTGGAGTCAGCAGCTACTAGAGAAACTCAGCACTGCCATGCAAGACGTCATGCAGACTCTCAATGCGCTATGTAGAGTGGGCTCCAAAATTACTGCCACCCTGGCAATGCAAAAACAATACTTTAAAAACAAACTAGATAATTATAGGGATAAAATCCAAATTCCAACATGTGAGAAACACTGCACTTTATTAATGTTGCAATGGAACCAACCAAAATCATACACAGCTAAATCACCAGTGTTAAATCAACTCTGAGAGTGTTCAAGTAACACTGTCAGTGTCTATATGCTTCCCATTGGCGGTATATAAACACTGATAGTGTTAATTTAACACTCTCAGAGTTGATTTAACACTGGCAATTTTGCTGTGTACCATTATTTAACACAAAAAAATTTCACCAAAATCAAGGTTTCATAATATTATTGGCACTCCTTATTCAGTCCTCCTTATTTAGTGCAACCACCTGTGGCAAGGATAACTGCATGGAGTCTTTTCCTGTAATGTTTCACAAGGTTAAGGAACACATTTGATTCCTCTACGCAGGTCCTTTCAAGATCCTTCACAATCTTGGATTTGCGCTTATCAACTGCCCTCTTCAACTCAGGCACAGGTTTTTGATTGGATTGAGGTTCAGCAACTGAGATGGCCATGGCAGAACATTGATTTTGTTGTCACGGAACCATTTCTGTGTGGATCTTGAGGTATGTTTTGGGTCATTGACTTGTTCAAAAGTCCACCTACAGCCAAGTCCCAGCCTCCAAGGGCTTGCGTCTGTGTTTTGGGGTCAGAAAGGGCCTTCTTCTGGCAACCCTTCCAAAGAGGCCATGGTTGTGGAGGTGGCATCTGATGGTGCTTTTTGAAACACCACCAAGGCCTGAAATTCTTTCACAGGAATTTTGTTGTTTCTCTCACAATCCTCCTCCCTACCCTGGGGGGCAAAATGCATTTGCATCCTCTAACTGTGAGGTTTTCAACTGTTCCATATTTTGTTGACTTTTTTAATAATTGCCCTGACAGTGCTCAGTCGTGTATAATAATAATAATATAATATATCTTTAATGTCCACCTAGGTGGAAAATTGTCTTTGGCTCACCAAGCCTATAGATAAATATACATAACAGTAATGATAGACAAAGACATAAAACAGACAGGTGAAGTAAGTAGTTAGACAATTACATTTCATAACATAAACATTTGGATTATCAGTCACTTGCAGAATTGAGAAATTTGACAGGATTCGGTATTAAGACCTCTTAAACACATTTTTATTTGCTAGTGGGATTGTGTAGCGTGTACCTGATTTGAGGGGTTCAAATTGGCTGAAGAGAGGATGGGAGCTATTTGCAAGGATAGACCTCGTCTTCTTCTTTGTCCTCTCAGCATACAGCTGTACTAACAGCTTATGTTGTCTGCCAACTAGTTTGCTTGCCATTGACACAATTCTGGCAAGTTTATTCTTACAGTAGATCTGCAGTTTAGGTGATCATACCAGGCTGTGAGATGAAAAGTAAGTACACTCTCAACTATAGATGTGTACACAAGTTCTAAAGTATACTGACTAACTCCTAAGCCACTAAGTTGTCTAAGAAGAAATAAACGTTGCGAACATTTTTTTAAAAGGTGGTCTGAGTTATCAACAAAGCTCATGTGTGAATCCAAAATTGAGACAAGGTATTTAAAATTCTCCACAATTTCTACTTGTAGACCCACAAGTGAGATTGGCTTGATTAACATATCCAATTGTGGACACATAATTAATTATTTTGTCTTTGCCAAATTAATTTCTAGTTTGATTGAAAATCAAATGATTTTGCATCTTCGGGTAGCCATTACTAGATATATGAAGGTCTAAAACCATCTGTGTCTTTTGAAATGCTAGTTCTTTTGTTTTCTTCATGGTGTTGGATGACAAAGGGATATTGCCTGTGTGTAGCCTAATTTTATACCCTAGTGGAATAGGAAGTCATGTAAAACCTCAAAGTTCCTTAAGACTTAGAATAACTTAAATAAGTAGATTTTAATTCCTGGTTTAATTTTGGCTGATGTTATTTACAATAAACTTTAAGGAATTGTCAACCTTGATTTGGAGGGCATTGATATTTAATTTGATCACTAAATTATTTTGGTTGGTTCCATTGTCACATCAGTAAAGTACAGTTTTTCTCACATCTTAGTATTATTAGTTATTCTCTATAATTGTATTGTTGATATTTGTTACAGTATTGTTTGTGCATTGCCAGTCAGGGGTGCCAGTAATTTTGGAGCCCACTGTATGCTGAGCACTCCATTGATGCCACCAGTGCCTGGCAGGGCCCCAGCAGCTGTCGCGCCAACACCCGTGCCAGCACCAATGTCCAATCTGGCCCTACCTGAGCGATTTGATGGGACGCCATCCCAATGTCAGGGATTCCTTAACCAGGTCTCCCTATACCTGGGATCACAACCCGGAAACTACCTCACAAGTACTCTTGCAGCATCTGGTTGGAATGACCAGGCATTGCACACAGCATATCAAAGAGGACTACGTGAGGATGTAAAGATGGTGCCGAGACGATGAGTTGCCCCGTATACCCACACACGGAGATGGGACTCCTAATCTAGACATTCCAACAGTTCCACCCACTACAGTCACATAAACCCTCTGTCTAACTCATTCACTACACATTTGTGTGTAATACCAATCACATTCAATAAACAGTCCTCATCCTTGGTTTCTACTGCCCTTATATATTCTGGAACCATGGGAAACGTAATAGATTGAGGGTTGATCTCCGTCATGGGTCTCCCCATGCAGTCGTTACCCTCATCGTTTCCACTTCACTTCCTGGATGGCGACTACTCGGCATGGGCACAATTATGCATAGCACTCTCCCTTTCACAATCAGTATTCCGCCGCCTCACCAAGAAGACATTACATTGACATCACATTTCATATTGTCACTTTCCCTGTTCACCAGGCCATGTTGGGAATACCCTGGCTTCCTCTGCACCTATCTGTCATCGCAGAACTCCCTTGTCCACACTTCCACGGGGCTCAACCCATTCCAATGTGTCCTGGGGTACCAGCTGTCTCTGGCACCCTGGACCCCCAGCCAGACTGACACGCTGGCGGTGGATGACTGATTTTGCCCTGCTGGAGAGGCCTGGGACGCCGTACATCTGCGTCTCAAACGGGCCATTTGTCGTCAGTAGACGCAAGCTGACCTCCGGCACAGTGATGGTTTGCCAGGTTGAGCAAGCAGCATGATAAGAACCAGAACATTAGATGTGCTTCCGAAGACACATATCTCGAAATCAACTGCCCTAAGTCCGTTGAGAGCTGAGGGGATGTACCATAATATCAAAATTATGTATCATAATTTTGATATTAGATATTATTTAAAGTAAATAAAATAAAAATAATAAAGATTTGTACACGCAATGAATCTTATAGATAGTTTAAGGTCACAGAAACATTGATCCTCATCCCCAGTATAAAAACAAAATAATAAAACGTGAATGAGGAACATTAACACAAATCTGACACATATTGTCTTTTAATGCTTTTAAATGTGAACAATAACAGGAATTTTTAGAACAGCATTTTTTCATCCAGAGTACCTTTGCTATGTGAGCGGCACCTGCATCTCCAATGGCATTAAAGGCCAGATTGAGTGACAGAAGGTTTCTGTTGCCAGAGTGGGCTGTGGAGAGGGCTGAGCCAATCAGACGAGCTCCCTCCTCACTAATCTTATTGTTACGTAGTGACACATGAGTCAGCCTTGTAGAAGTTGGGAAAAATCAATGAATGATCATTAGCTTGTGGTTGTGTACTATAAGCACATGTACTGTATTTGCTAGAAAAAAGTAAAATCAAAATAGGACTCACATACTGTCTTCAGATATAAGGAGATGGTAATTCTGCTCAGGAAGAGGGTTTCCTTCCAGAACCACTGTTCTGACAGGAGGAAAGACAGTAAAATACTTCAGTGGGGTTTAAGTGTTAGTAGGAGTGTTGATGTAGGATCAGGTGCCTACTGTCCACAGAATCATTTTAATTGGAATGTAAAAGGTCTACATTATCCTAAATAAGCACTACTACTAAAAGTCACTTGATTCATACAGATATGTTTAATAATATGTTGGGTACGATTCATCAAATCACCTTAGGTTAGAGCAGAGAGATATTGTATTCTTCAGAGAGATCAGTGTTTGTCCGGTCAGACCAGCCTGCCACAAGCTGCAACAAAGAAGAGCAAGAGCATCACCTCAACCTCTAAAATATACATAGGATCTATCCTTTTCAGAAAATACTGTGAAGTACATAAGGATACATCTCCATATACAGTACTTACTGGAGATACTTTAGGTTGCTCAGGGATGGGAGAGTCTTGTTAAGCACTCGAGCTATTAGCTCATCCACCTTCCATCCTATGAAATGACAAGGACAATGGCTGATTTTGCCATTACAAACTACTTCATGTTCATACAATGGCACTACACGAAACTGATATTCACTGTTAACAAGTAAATATGAAAGAGAAATGGCAGGTTTTAAATATCAATGTCAGGTAAATTTTAATAAATATTCTATATGTTTTGTGCATATTCCCATATACTGTACATTATAATGTGGTTCAGACAGTAAAAAATGTATTCTTAGTTCAGTTATGCCCTTACCAAACACTTTAATATTGTTAACACTTTGAGGGTCCTCACTCTCTAGCTCCACTTGGAGACGTGGTTTAGAGCACCACGTTGTGGTTTCCATACTAGCACCCATCTGGGACTGTCTCCCCCCTGAGGCTGCCAGTATTAAAATGATAAGACAAAAATTAAGTAAGGCTGCATTCAAAATGACACCATATTTTTTTAGTAGTACACATACACGCCCTGTTTAACCCTTGTGTGGTGTCCGGTTCTGTGAGACCCTTTTTCAATGTTTACTAAAAGAAAAAGTATACAATTAATAATTTTTTAAACCGGAGACTCAATGGCCTTGGCTCAATTTCTGTGAAAAACATGTATAAGAATACATTTTCATTGAGTGCACACTGGGCACCCCCTACACATTTACATTACATGTGTGAAAAAACAAGTTATCATGGCAAAAATGTAACAAAATGTTTGCTTTGTACGTTCCCTCATTATTCCTCCTACCTGGGCCCGGTGTTTGGGTTTTGGGTTTCCCCCACACAAACACACTCTGCACTGAGAACCTATCTGGTCCTGCTTTTCCACACCATTCAATACAGTGTATTTACAAACAAACAGACGGTTACATAAATGTATTTCCTTTAATCTCTCTGTAAATGCTGACCCTCTACGTCCCAAAAGAATAATACATTCACGCATCATTACGGAGAATTTGGCTGATCAGTTTAATGCACACTTCAGTTGTGATATTATAACAATGTTGAACTTATGAAGCAGTCTTTTAACTTTAACACACTAATAAAGGATGCTCGGACTGCTTACTTTGCTAACCTAATTTCTTAGTTTCAGGTTCCAGCCCATATTAAAGAAAACCAATCTAGATGCTGCTCTACCAAACAACTAGAGGCCTATATCCAAGCTCCCATTTTTGTCGAAAATATTAGAGAAGGTTGTGGCTAACCAATTAACTGCTGTGTTGGAGAGAGATAATATATATGACACATTTCCATCAGGGTTTCAGAAACTAATGTCCTATGATATAGGTGATTGTTCAGTGTTGGTACTTCTTGACCTCAGCTCGGCATTTAAACACAGTAGACCATCACATTCTGATCAAAAGTTTACATGATTGGGTGGGTATATCAGTCACAGCCAGGGACGGACTGGCCATCGGGAGGGTCGGGAGTTTTCCCAAAAGGCCGGTACATTTCGGGCCGTCATATTTTACTTTGACGGCCGGTCGGCCAGTTACAGTCCTGGACGTATTAAAACAGGTGACAGTAGGCTGAAATAGACTGGCTGTCGCATCTGCAGGAGTGCAAAACTGCGCTCTGGCCCGGCCGTCAAATCGAGAGAGAGAGTTCCTCTATATTTAGATGAGGGGAAACCCAGAGTGAATGACGGGCCAAATTTTTTACATCCCTGGGTACAGCTCTAGAGTGTAGACTGATTTTCATCCTACTTTACCGACAGAAGTTATACCATCTCTATAGCACACTATGTGTCAGAGTCTGCTCCGCTACCCTGCGGTGTACCATGGGGCTCGGTTCTGGGGCCCCTGGTTTTCTCTTTATATTTGATGCCCCTGGAACAGAGCATAAACAGATACAATGTTGCTTTCTACTTATATGCAAATTACATCCAGCTTCATTTTTGATTTAAACCTAGTCTCCAGGCTATTTAGGCTTTTGGACTTTCTCAATGCTATAAAGGATTGGTTAGCATTAAAATCATTACAGCTCAATACTGATAAGACAGAGGTTCTGATTGTTTCCCCAGAAAAAGTATTCCCCACAATCATACAATGTATTGGGCCTCTTTCATCTTCTGTCCAGTCTAACCAGCGCAAATTAGGGGTGATGTTTGATAAATCGACTCTGTTTTGACACTCATGTAAAGTAGCTGACCAGAACTTGTTTTTTCCATCTAAGAAAAACATTTGGAAACTGAGATCTGTAATTTCTAATGCTGAACTTGAGATGCTCATACATGCATTCATCTCGTCCCACAACCCAGGGTTTCCCGCAGCACTTTGCAGTCTAGGCGGCCGCCTAAATAACAGACGTCTTAACTACGTAGTCCCAAAATAGTAAATCTGACGTGTGTTGCGTCCGAAACAGCTAGTTAATACACTCACCTAAAGGATTATTAGGAACACCCGGTCAATTTCTCATTAATGCAATTATCTACTCAACCAATCACATCACAGTAGCTTGAAGGCATGTAGGGGTGTGGTCCTGGTCAAGACAATCTCCTGAACTCCAAACTGAATGTCAGAATGGGAAAGAAAGGTGATTTAAGCAATTTTGAGCATGGCATGGTTGTTGAGGCAGACGTCTGAGATCGGTCTGAGTATTTCACAATCTGCTCAGTTACTGGGATTTTCACGCACAACCATTTCTAGGGTTTAAAAAGACTGGTGTGAAAAGGGAAAAACATCCTGTATCTGGCAGTCCTGTGGGCGAAAATGCCTTGTTGATGCTAGAGGTCAGAGGAGAATGGGCCGACTGCTTCAAGCTGATGGAAGAGCAACTTTGACTGAAATAACTACTTGTTACAACCGAGGTATGCAGCAAAGCATTTGTGAAGCCACAACACGCACAACCTTTAAGCGGATGGGCTACAACAGCAGAAGACCCCACCGGGTACCACTCATCTCCACTACAAATAGGAAAAAGAGGCTACAATTTGCAAGAGCTCACCGAAATTGGACAGTTGAAGACTGGAAAAAAGTTGCCTGGTCTGATGAGTCTCGATTTCTGTTGAGACATTCAGATGGTAGTCAGAAGTTGGCGTAAACAGAATGAGAACATGTATCCATTATGCCTTGTTACGACTGTGCAGGCTGGTGGTGGTGGTGTAATGGTGTGGGGGATGTTTTCTTGGCACACTTTAGGCCCCTTAGTGCCAATTGGGCATTGTTTAAATGCCACGGCCTACCTGAGCATTGTTTCTGACCATGTCCATCCCTTTATGGCCACCATGTACCCATCCTCTGATGGCTAATTCCAGGAGGATAATGCACCATGTCACAAAGCTCGAATCATTTCAAATTGGTTTCTTGAACATGACAGTGAGTTCACTGTACTAAAATGGCCCCCACAGTCACCAGATCTCAACCCAATAGAGCATCTATGGGATGTGGTGTAATGGGAGCTTCATGCCCTGGATGTGCATCCCACAAATCTCCATCAACTGCAAGATGCTATCCTATCAATATGGGCCAAAATTTCTTAGGAATGCTTTCAGCACCTTGTTGAATCAATGCCACGTAGAAATAAGGCAGTTCTGAAGGCGAAAGGGGGTCAAACACAGTATTAGTATTGTGTTCCTAATAATCCTTTAGGTGAGTGTGTGTGATGCGTCCGAACAGCGCCACCTGGTGGTGTATTAATGTAATTGCGCTAGCATCCATAAGCAGTCAATCTAAATACCATTGCACACTTCAACAATTATGCTTTGTCAGCAGAACCAGCTAGTCAGCAGCCAGCCAAAGATCAGTTAGCCCCTGGACCAACCAGTCAACAGCCAGCCCCACGACCAGCCAGTCAACAGTCAGCTCCAGGACCAGCCATTTAGGAGCCAGCCCCATAACCAACCAGTCAGGAGCCAGCCCGTCAGCCGTGAGCCCCAAAAACAGCCAGTCAGCAGCCAGCAGCCAGCTGCCAGCTCAGGACCAGCCAGCCAAGGGCCAACAAGACACAGTACACATGCATCATATGCAAGAAATACATTTGCGACACACACAGTAAAACTCCCGTATAAGATGTGATAGACTGGAATGAATGGATGTTCAATGTGGCTCATTTATCATTTCCATAAAATACTGAATGCAAAATGTATATTGATAATGATGAAAACTTGTTTGATTTATATTTCTTTAAAATAAACATGATTTATTCCACCAGGTCTTGATTATCGTTAGCTTGTTTGACAAAAATGACATTTTATCACAAAAAAATTGAATGGCACTTCTTTTGATTAATGTGATATAGCAGAGATGAACTGCAAATATTACCCATATATTCATTATATATTGCTTTTATTTGTTGTAAAGCAAACATCTACAACCCAATTATGTTCTGGGTCCAACAAACCATGAATGTTGGGTGAGTAACATTAATATGAACACCACACAAGGGTTAAAAGAGGTTGAATGCAGTGAATTGGGGCAAAACCTAAGTGACAATGATAAATTGGAAACACAAATATACACAATGTATACCAAAAATCTAATATACTCTAAAGGGGGTTAGGGCCACATAGGTATATAGATCTACCAAGCTATAGACAGAATGAATACAGAATACAATTAGACATGAGGCTTAGTTGTTCGGTGATGTATATGAAGGCCAGCTGGACTGTTGCTTACCCATGCTGCCTCTGTCGGTGGTAGGAGTGAAAGAGGCTCTGGGTCGTAGGGTTACAGCAGGGATCTCCTTCATGCCAAGTAGAGAACAAATCTCAGGAAAGTCCATCTCCAGATCTCCAGAGCACTGATAATCATCTTTTACAGAAAGGATCAAATTACTGCAAAAACATTTGCAAAACATCATGAATTCAATTCATTTAAAAACAGGAAGCTCAAGATCAGTATCGCTAGGAAGATTATTATTTGTGTGCAGTATTATTAGGCAGTCAAATTTATTTATAAAGCACATTTAAAAACAGCAAGTGCCGACCAAAGTGCTGTACATTAAGAATGGTAAAAATAACAAGCATTGCATATATAAAAAGAGACAAAATATGCATTTCAGACAGCTACTACCCAGCATTACAGATATAAAAACAAGCATTTCAACATAAAAAAAAGATAGCCATTTGAGACAGTTTCTACTCAGCCCCAGACTTATAGGCTATAGAATAAAGATATGTCTTGAGATGGGATTTAAATACATCAACACTTAAGGCCAGGCACCACCCTCTTAATAGTTTTTTATTAGTCTTATCAGACTGAAACTTTACCAGTTGAAAGTATCCATAAATATAATATATCTTTGTATTACTTATTTAACAATTTAAATATGCAAATTAGGAAACTATCCTTAAATATCAGCTTTACTTTTATTTGAATAAAATCCCCAATGGTCAGACTTCTACAGAACAGTTTATCAAAATATTGTTATTTGATTAAATTATTTAAAAAACAACATTCTCATGTATAACGGATGCACATTTTGCATGTATTTACAGATAAAATTACAGTTAAATTCTAAATCATGCAAGCTTCTGTATAAGTCAGCCTGTGAGACCTAAGAACCTCTGTGTGGAATGTTGTGAATGTACATCCTTGAATGACTGAGAAAAATTAATTTGCACATGAACTACATGCGATTTTGAGAAAATAAAGATATGCTAAATCAATTAAAACATTATTTTCCATTCAGATTTCAGCACAAATCACCATGACTACAAAGGATATAGCAATATATAGATGAGCCAACAATATGCTCCAAAAAATAAGCTTTCTAATGATATATCACTCAACATAAGACATTTTAAAATAGGGGTTAAATGTCTACATGACAGTTGATGGAGTGGTGATAAAATCTACTATTTGTATGAATTATTTTTTATTTATTTCTGCATATTATGAAAGTATACAAGTAAAGCTACAAACTATCCCAAAATCTGAAAATAGACTGATGGATTTTAGGGTGGTGCCTGGCCCTAAAGATGACTTAATATAGAAAGGCAGTTTTTTCCACAGCTTTAGGGCAGCAATAGAAAAAGCACAATCACCTCTGGTTTTTAAGTGGGACCGTAGAATAGACAAAAGCAATCGATATGAGGATCTCAGGGGCCTTGAAGAATAGTGTTGGTTGTGGAGGTGCCAACTCATGCAATGCATTAAAAGCAAACAAAATAACCTTAAAATCAATCCTATATTTAACAGGCAACCAGTATAAACATTTAGCTAAATAGTTCAAACTTACCAATGCTTTTAACAGGACATTTCTCCTGTACTGTAAAAAAGTAAACAAAAAACTATAAATTACTACATGATTTAACACACACTCAGGCCCGTTTATTAGGTAGACCCATCTATTATTTAGTCAGACCTTAGCTTCAGTAGTCATGTTAAAGCAATAACTAAATCAGCATATTATCATCTTAAAAATATCTCAAGAATTAGATGCTTTGTTTCCAGACAAAACTTAGAGAAACTTGTTCATGCTTTCATCACCAGCAGGGTGGATTATTGTAATGGCCTCCTCACTGGTCTTCCCAAAAAAACCATAAGACAGCTACAGCTCATACAGAATGCTGCGGCCAGGATTCTAAGCAGAACCAGAAAATATGAACATATCACGCCAGTCCTCAAGTCTCTACACTGGCTCCCAGTCACATTTAGTATAGACTTTAAAGTATTATTACTGGTATATAAATCACTCAATGGCCTAGGACCTAAATACATTGCAGATATGCTCATTGAATATAAACCCAACAGACCACTCAGATCATCAGGATTCCATCAGCTAGAGATACCAAGGATTCAGACAAAACGTGGAGAATCTACTATTCCAGCCGCAGCTGGAACCAGCTCCCAGAGGAGATCAGATGTGCTCCAACAGTAGTCACCTTTAAATCCAGACTCAAAACACATCTGTTTAGCTACGCTTTTACTGAATGAACTCTGTGCTAAGTCCGAACTGATTGCACTATATTTTATATGGTTAGTTCAGTCTCTTATATTTCTTAAACTATACTATTTTTCTAACTGTTTTTCACTTGTATTTTAATTGCTTTAATTTTATCTGTTTTAAATTTTTATGTTTTCCTGTTTATGTAAAGCACCTTGAATTGCCATTGTGTATGAAATATGCTATATAAATAAACTTGCCTTGCCTTGTCTTGCCTTGCCTATTTGATTGGACCCCCTAGTACCCTTTGCCTCTGAAAACAGCATGCAAAATTCAGGGAATATTTTTACAATGGGAAATAAACATTTCAAAGGGTGTTAATCCATTCTACTGCGATCAGACAGTAGTACATTTGATTGTATTTAGGAGTTTCATCTCATTCTAAAGATTTATTTATTATTATTTTTTTATTTAACCTTTATTTAACCAGGGCCCGGTTCCCCGATAACGCTCACTCTTAGCGCACTAAGAAGACTCAAAAAGATATATCTTACCGAAGTTGTTTATGTTCCTAAGTGTGTTCCCCGAAGTGTCCCTTAGGAAGCTTCTTAACGCGCTGCCTCTTAAGTTCGACGTTACAAAGGCGCTGTCCCATGTGAAGGTGCTGAATTAGTTGGCATCGATTGCTCAAGAATCGATTTTTCACTTCACACGAAGGTGAATTACGGTGTTAAGAAGGACAACACGTTTTATGTAAATGAAACATTCCTCAAATTATTCCAGTAACATTTATTTTAGCATAGTTTAAGTTATCAGTAAAATATAGACTATTAATTAAATTATCAAATTGTCAGTAATGTGTTCACACGATATGTTGTGACTGGTAGACGAACCGGGTATCCCTCGCTAATCATCCACCCTCCTAATCCCATTGTGCCACTTGTCCCGCTTCTTGACGTGGGTTTAACGACTTCTAAAAATGATGTAATACACTTTTATTTCAATGGTAAGGTACTTTACAATCCGAATTGATTGGCAAGCAGCTGCAGTTACTTCTGTTTAATGTGGTATTGATTGCCATTGGTTAAAGTTTACAATAAATCAACCTATCTACAATGGACAGAGAGAGAGAGAGTTAGATAGAGAATATGGTGGGGAAGCAACGTAAAAAAAAGGGCACCAAGCTTCTTGTCAGTGGGACTTGAAGTTTTGCTGGACGAGCTGAGCTTGCACAAGCCTGGCAAGCGCAGGTTTTTGCGAAATAAAACACGTTGACAGACACGTTGGATCGCTGCCATAGTTGGTCGCTTACTGGACACCACCATGCTTACCCACTAATAGATCTTAGCCATTTAGACCCAAATGGTTTGCCATACTTTAATTATCAAAAGTGATTGCCAATTTAAACGCTTTATTTACATTACGAAATAGCCTAGGCTAATTACCACATATTAGTTCTGATACCAAATAAAGTCAATTTCATAAATAGGCCTGTATCCATTGCGAACATATTTTATTATTAGTCTTAAAATGTCCATAAAATCATTGTTGAGCCACAACATTGTCAACATACCATAGTTTGACTTGTACTGCGCTGCACTGATTTCTAAAGACTG
>JACXGM010014673.1:0-21914 GCA_016801145.1 Umbra pygmaea | reverse complement strand
GGAATACTAATAAATAACTTTGCAACCGCAAAAAAACAAGCCTATCCACTGTCTATGGCTTTAGTACTGAACCGTGGCATGTCATGGCACCACCACAGTACTTGCTTAGGTTTATGAATTACAAAAAAGTCCCACTGTCATTTACCTAGATTAACTACTGGTATAGTTCTGACAATCAGATTGGTTTCACAGGTTCTGGGCACGGAAAAATAGCCTTTGAACTCGAGCCAAGCAACCCTCATAAGCTTTTTTCCCTTGTAATAACATTGGTCGAGTGGCTTAGTGCAGGCGCTAATAGAACCAAGCGTGTATATGCCGTCAAGAGCATGCCAAATGTGTAGGTGGCAGTATAACGAAAGGCTGAAGCCCACGTTAGCCAATCAGATTCCCAAAAATAGCCAAATGAAAATGTAAACATAGGTCGCACTTTTGGCGCAGGTGCATGTTCTGGAGCATTCTGTGACGTCGGCTGCCTAAACCTCAGTTTTCCTTCGTTTACATACCAACGGAGTTTTCAAAAATCACCACTTTGGCCGCAGTTTTTAGAAAGAATCATTTTCAAGGGCGAATTCTCTGTTTGCGTGTAAACGAAGGGCACAAACGAAGGGATATATCTCAGTTTTTCAAAATAACCGCCCGTGTACGTGTAAACGGGATCTTAAACCAAACCATGTCCACACTATCGACGTTGCACCATTTTTAACAACACATTTTTCGCTTGCTGCTGCGTGGATAATTCTACCTGCACCCACCATTGTTTTTTTTTCACCGTTTATCTAACTTCCAGGTGTTTGTTTCTCACGTGTGTTTGTGTGTGTCCCGCAGTGGGCATTAAGATTTTAGGGGTGCAGTTTATTTCTAAATAAGATTATTCTCAGTTGTTGCAGCTGGCGGAATGACAGATGAAAAAATTACCGGTAACGAATATAGCATACCGCTACATACATGAATACCGATATATAGTTTTTTCCGGTATACCTCCCAGCCCTAACTAATCATCAATTTTTTTCCACGATTAATCAGTAGGCTTTGAACGATTATTCAGCTTTTGCAATTTAAGACGTTGAGTTATACCTATTCTTACTAATAAATAAAACCAGGAAATTACTTCAGCTTTTAAAAAAATACACTATATATTGCACTTTGAGCCAACTGAACAGGCCAATCTCTTTTAGTCCAATTTAGTCCAATTCAAATCACAAATGCTCTCTAAGAATTGTTTCAATAATTTTGTTGCTTTAAATCTAATCTAATAGAAAATACAAATAAACAAAAATAAGTCAAGTACAATAAAGAAATTCATCAATACACCCACTGCTGTAGAACTGAAACAGAAAAAGGGGCATTTGCTTCAGAACACATTGGTTAAAATATTAATCTACAAACAATTATTATAACTATCTAAATATGTCTCATTACATTATGGTCGTATACACTTTACTGTCTAACAGATGTCTGTGGACATGATGCTATGGTGTTAGTATGCGTGAAATACTGCGTAATTCGTGTATATCAACTGGTGTCGCTAACTGGCCATTTTGCTTAGTTCCAGCTGGAGCACACACACCTCTCACCTTTTCCATCTCCTCTCGTGATGGGATGTTTCCTTTTTAATTGTTCCAGCATGCACGTTGTGCTCCCATGGAAAGCAAGTTCCGCCTTGCATGTATTACAGATGACAGCATTTTTTGTTTGAACTTTATTGAAACTTTCCCACACGCGACTTTTT
Source organism: Umbra pygmaea (assembly GCA_016801145.1). Lineage (NCBI taxonomy): Eukaryota > Metazoa > Chordata > Actinopteri > Esociformes > Umbridae > Umbra > Umbra pygmaea. The sequence goes on along the minus strand of JACXGM010014673.1, from coordinate 20,185 downwards.
TTGCTCCGTTTGCACAATGACATTTTAGCTCTGTTTTCTTCTATTGGATTGCATACGCGAGGGCTGCATTACAGTGTAGCGCTACAGTGCCGCACTGGTCAAATCAGGTTATTGCAGGCACTTAAAATAGGTCCTATGAGAACAAACGACTTGTCGACAACAAAAATATTTGTTGACAATTTTAATATTTAAATGAAAGAAATGTGAAGGTTTGACTGAGAATGGAGATTTTGTTTTACATAGATTGTAGCTTTTGGCATTTTGTAATGATTTAAAAAGTCCTGTTTTTAGTTATACATGATATTACTTTCTTGTACTGTAACTTGACATTGTATTATGTATTTGAGTTAATTTTCAAAACTCCATTCAAAGGAGCTGAAAATTGAGGCAGAGCCCTCTGAAACCAACGAGGAGGATGACTTGATGTTAGAACTGGGAAAAAAGAAAAGGAAGGCCAAGGTTGTGAATTTTGACATGGAGGATGACATGGAAAGAAAAGAGGACCGTAAGTATGTTTCAATTACAAATAAATCAGGTGTGTGATTCTTCCAGATTAATCAAGAATTTTAGATTTTCTGACCAAAAATCATGAAGATCTGTACTAAAAAAATATTTGGTGGGATGACGGGTGAGTTATTGCCTGAGGTACCTGTTTTCCCTTTTTTTAAAAGCAAACTACATTTTTCAATGCCAGTCTGCCCTTTTGTTTGGCAAAATACATTTTAATCTTATACTAAACATTCAGGTTTTGAAATTATACTTCTGTATTGGTACATGTTAGTGGTCAAAGTTGGTTAAATGTTGATAAAATAGTCATATGCAAAAGTTTTGGCACCCCTGACAATTTTCATGATTTATATTTATAAATAATTGGGTGTTTGAATCAGCAATTTAATTTTGATATATCAAATAACTAAGTAATATTTCGGTAGTTAAATGAGGTTCATTGGATTAACAGAAAATGTGCAATATACATCAAAATTAAATTAGACATGTGCATAAATTTGGGCAACTACCTAGCAATGATTAATGGGAACTAGGGATGGGACGGTATGAAAATGTAATATCACGATTATAGTGACCAAAGTTATCATGATTATCAATATTATCACGGTTTTGTTAAACTGAGATGGAAATGTAAAGAAAACTGATACACACACACTGAAAACATTTCAACAAGTTTTATACTTGGAAATCAACAAACAACAAATACAATTAGCAGCTAAGCACTTTTTATTTTACTATAGTCTACCATTTAGTACTAAAGCCTACTATCCGATGTGATATCATTATGAATTTCCAATGAATTGATGACTGACAATCTTGTTAGAATTAGGCAATAGCTTTACCATCTGCTGAAGTAAACAAAAGGGCTAGTTAACAGGATGATTTTTCACCTATGCTCTGAATTTGACTCTGTAATGGCATATTCACATAACACATACATTATATTCATTGCTAATCATTTGATTTATTGTGATGGCAAACAGAGTATCATCAATAAACTATATATACTATAAAAAATAGTCCTATTCCTGATACTTGGTAGACTACCAGTTTCTGGCAGGAATATTTTTTATGCCTACATAGTATCTTGAATACTGTGCCAGTATACTGTGACTATCTCTGTGGATGGTTCCCATTGCCTGCTGTTTTGAATCTCTCAGATGAAGGAATGAGTTGACCGTGTGTTAGTGAAGATTTTTTTTCGGATGTCGCAAGGAACAGATGTGTACTGAGAATCGCTTGCGTTGGAATGCATTGTCTGACTTTGTTGAGTAAGACCAGCACACATATCGATTGATATGTTATTTATATTCATTATATTAAATAAATTAACACGTCTAAACGTATCTTATGTTCTATTTTGCCTGCAATATTTTTCTGATAGACTGTGCTCAAGTCTGCAGTATAACCACGACCAGCAGTTCAAACAAACTACTGAATAAAAGTAACTCCACAATGCCTGGCTCTTGCGTCGGTAGAAAGAAATGTTCCAAAGTAATACATGGCTCTACTACACTTGCGCTAATGAAACAGAACGAGAACGTGGAGACTGCTCAATGAGAGTGTGTTGTTATCGTTGCTCTGAGGCTACGGAAAAATCCGCAATCTAATAGGTACTGATCACAAGTAATACGTTTTAGTAAACAAAACTGTAAAGACACAAAATATATATTAGCTAAGTAAATTAAATATGAACAAGACTCAAACTAAGCTAACTAACGAACAAAGTAGTGTGTTGCTGTGAACTCATGGAGTTCCCGCAATCACTCGCTATTACTGTAATCTAGCAGCTGTTGCTAACTAAAATGTTGAACAGAGAAAGCGTTTAGCTATGTCTTATTTCGACAAAATACAACGGAACAAAAATAGCATGACTGCCGCAATTGTTTAAGACCTTAGAAAATGAGATTTAAGACTTGGACAGTTTTAGACCGTAAATTCTGGAAAACGATATTAAGGCTATTTAATACTTAAAGGATCTGCGGACACTAATCACATTCAATATTTTATATCCCTGAAATTATTTCTGTGGTGAAAATAAAAATATGTGTAATAAGTTTACGATGAATTAATACAATACATTATCACTTAAATGTCCCCCTTAATATTTTGAACATGTTCGTTCGTCTTGGCTCAAATCTACTTGCTGTTAAACTTATCATCCGGATACTTTGCGTTAATTACAAGTGAGAGAATTTAATATTTCATCTCGAATCAATATTGTTTGACTAATTATTTCCCCAAGTTAGTTTTGGTATTGAAGTAAATGTTTATGCATTCGCTGTACCTATAACAGTGGCTGGTTGTCATGAGGATGACAGATTTGACGTGTTTCCCCCTTTTGCAGCGACTTTCCTCTGAAGTCAGGGTGCCCATCCTCGATTAAATTGCCCTCAGGACTCTTGTAATAGCCAAAATGTGACCACATCTCAGATTTTGTTGTCATGCAAAAAACAACGTTGCATGCGCGCACCTGCGTCAGACTGATTCTGGCTGGACAGGATTTACCGTGAGTTTTCAAAATCACAGTAATCAAATACGGTTTTAATGAAAATTAAATTTTAAACGGTATAACTAACCGTACGGACATTTTATTGTGGTTTACCGTGAAACCGGTAATCGTCCCATCCCTAATGGGAACACACAATCGGTTTGGTGAGCTCATTAAGCCTTGAACTTCATAGACAGGTGCATCCAATCATGAAAAATATATGTAATGTTACCAGTTGCAAGTTGTTGTTCTCTTTGACCTCTGAAGAGTGGCAAAATGGGGGCCTCAAAACAACTCTCAAATGACCTGAAAACAAAGATTGTTTAACATTATGGTTTAGGGGAAGGCTACAAAATGCTATTGCAGAGATTTAAGCTGTCAGTGTCCACATAGTGTGGAAATGGAAGACCACAGGCACAGTTCTTGTTAAGGCCGGAAGTGACAGGCCAAGTAAAATATTGGAGAGGCAAAGGCGACGGATGGTGAGAACGGTCAAAAACAGACCACCTCCAAAGACCTACAACATCTTGCTGCAGTTGGTTTCACTGTGCATCGTTCAACAATTCAGCACACTTTGCACAAGAAGCTGTACCGGAGAGTGAGGCAGAAGAAGCCTTTTCTGCACACATGCCACAGAGTCGCTTGAGGTATGCAAATGCACATTTGGACAAGCCAGCTTCATTTTGGAAGACAGTGCTGTGGACTAATGAATCAAAGATGGAGTTATTTGGTCATAAAAAGTGGCGTTATGCATGGTAGCAAAAGAACACAGTGTTCCAAGACAAACACTTGCTACCCACAGTAAAATTTGGTAGATTTTTCATTATGCTCTGGGGCTGTGTGGCCAGTGCTGGTACTGGGAATCTTGTTAAAGTTGAGGGTCGCATGAATTCCACTCAATATCAGCAGATATTTGAGAATAATTTAGAGGAATCAGTCACAAAGTTGAAGTTACGCCAGGGCTGGATATTTCAACAAGACAACAACCCAAAACACTGCTCAAAATCTACTCTGGCATTTGTGCAGAGGAATAAGTACAATGGCCATCCCAGTCCCCAGACCTAATTTAAAATAGTTTCTGCTAAAAGAGGCTCAACTAAATATTGATTTTGTTTTTCTGCTGGGGTTCCCAAATGTATGCACCTGTCTAATTTTGTTTTGTTTTGCATATTGCACATTTTCTGTTGATCCAATAAACCTAATTTCACTACTGAAATATTACTGTGTCCTTCAGTTATTTGATAGATCACAAATGAAATTGCTGATCCAAACAACCAATTACTTAAAAATGAAAATCATGGAAATTGTCAGGGGTGCATAAACCTTTGCATACAACTGTACTACACTGCTCAAAAACATTAAGGGAACACTCAAAGCACACATTGGGTCTCGATGAACGAAACATGAAATATCAATGTAATTAATTTTATATAGCCCGTCTTACATCAGCAATTGTCACAAAGTGCTTTCAGATACCCAGCTTAGGACCCAAAAGAGCAAGCAACAATGCGAAATTGAAGAACAGTGGCTAGGAAAGACTCGCCAATATTTTTTTTTCACAGGAAGAAACCTACAGGATCCAGACTCAGTGGGGTGGCCATTCTTTTTCTGGCTGTGCTGCATGTAGTTTAAGAGTGCATATCCAATTTAGTAAACGTTGTTTATCAGTACACATTAAGGTCCTGTGAGTAGTCCTGGGGCATGATCCGAGAGCTCAGATGTTCATGTGGACTGTGTCTAGCTTTAGACTGATCTAAATGTGTAATTTTTATGTTTTGATCTGACAGCAAGCTTCACAGGGAGTTACCACGCAGGCCCTCTGTCTCATCACTTGCCTGCCAGCCCTTACACATTTTATGGGCAATTATAATTTTATTTTAAAAAGAATGACAGGCAAGCTTAAGAAGGGATACTGTACAGGACAGGTCTCATCTTACTTGCCTGACAGCCCTAATGTATGTTTTAAAAATACCCAGACAATTCTCAGTTGTAGACCTTAACTAAGAGATGAGTGTTTAGTATTTGCTTAACCTTTTAAGGATCAGGCCCTGAACATCAATTTTCACCTAGTAAACATACCTAAATTTAACCTCTTGTAATATTGGACCTGAAGTAATGAGACACATGGTTGGTATCTTTTAAGGAATGACTTTGAAATTTGTGAATATTTAAAATTAATTTAGAATAGTCTTCTGCCAGATTCACTGTTTATTCTTAAAGAAAACAAAACAGTAGCAAAAGATGTACTTGGATGATGTCGGGAAGGAGCGTGGGATCATGCGTTTTTGTTTGGTCGTCAATGACATCCTTCCAATCTAGCTTCTCCCGCATTATGCTGGTACCATTGGTGTAAAGCAGTGGTTCTCAAAGCTTTCCATGAAACATGCAGGCCAGGGGTAGTCAAATGATACTCTACGATGTCTGGAGAATGCAGTTTTTCTGATCCCATTATTATTTGCATTCAACTGATGTGCCAGGTCTAAATAACTGCTAGCATAAAGGGTTGCAATTGAAAAATGGAGTAAAACTGGCCTTGAGGTCCAGATTTAGTGATAAGTCCTTTAGGCATACTATTTAGGGATTGTGTGTCCCGTACAATGTGTGATGTTGCACCTCCGCAGAACACCCCTCCCAAAACAAAAACAAAACAAACCGCTTGCACAATCACATCCTTGATAAATGTTGCAATCCAAAATAAATCAAATCAATGAATGCAGGAAGCATGCAAACTGACCTTTTGCCTTTATCATACATGTGGCTTACAGTCCAGGAAGATGATGACGGAAAGAATACTGATGACATCACGTTCAGCAGCACACAGTCAGGCCCTGCTTGGGCTGGTTCAGAGAGAGACTACACATATGATGAGGTATATTCATAGTGAAGAGTATTAGTTACTGTGATTTTAGAGAATGTTTCGACTTGGATACTGAACTGAACAGAATAGATGGTCATTTTTATTCACATTAGACTCAATATGCACAAATCTCAGGTCAGCATCTTCTTAGGAATGTGTAATCATATCTAAAGAAATTAGTAGTAGTGGCAAATGTCTTGTAAGTGGCGTTTCCAGGTAACCCTTTTCCCTTTGGTGTAGCTGTTGAACCGTGTTTTCAACATAATGCGGGAGAAGAATCCTGACATGGTGGCTGGAGAAAAGAGGAAGTTTGTCATGAAGCCTCCACAGGTGGTTCGAGTTGGCACCAAGAAGTCGTCCTTTGTGAATTTCACAGACATCTGCAAATTGTGAGTAGTATACCTTTACCCTTTAGTATGGCTGACACTTGACTCAAAGTCCTCCTGACTTAAGAGTGCAGACAACATTGTTTTTCACTATTGTTACTTGCAAACCTATATCTAGCACATTCATGTGGACAGAGCCATGTAAACTTTTGACATAGCACCCGCGTTATCTCAGCGCTGCTCTTCCTGAGAGTTTTGCGTGATGAGAAAAATGGTCAAATAATTACTTCAAGTGATTTAGGTACATGGACGAATAATAGATATTATTCATTGTTCCCCTTTAAGGAAAAGTGGTTACCATGGTAATGAAACAAAGAAGCGGCATGTGAGATTTTTACCCTCTGCCAGTGCCAATCGCTAGCATGAAGCTGACAGTAGCGTAGCAATCTGATATCAACAGCAGTTGCAGTTCAAACTCAAACGAAGGCCACCAAGCATGTGAACAATATAAATTGGGGCTGAAACGATTACTTGGGTAACTTGAATGATTCAATTATTAAAAAACCCTGATGCAAAGTGTTTTGTCTCGAAGCTTTGTTTAATCAATGTTACTAACATTGTATCGCTCAGTGTTTCCGCATGGATGATTATTACTGTCGCTCACAGGGTTGACGCTGCTTGGCAACACATGCCATGAAGACTGTTGGTGTAGATTAAAAAATGAAAAGAATGTAAATAGTGAGGCGCTAAGAGAAGAGTAAAGCTGGAGAAAACGACAGTGTCTGAAGTTTGGAATCAGTTATTAAACGTAATTAAAACGAAAACTCTGTACAGTGTAGGGGTGTCACGATACCAAAAATTCAGTAGTCGGTGCCAATACCAGTAAAATTACACGATTCTCGATGCCGATTTCGATACCACGGTAAAAAAAGGATTTTCTAAGATTCCAACTAATTGAACTTGAAACATTTATTAAAACACTTGAAAAATATAACAAGCTATAAAAAGGATGTGCAATATAGTATAGAACAACATAATAAAGTCCACATAATGCTCATAGTGCAACAACTACTCCCCAGACACATTCCAGACAGCTTTTTAAAAGGTACTGTTTAAAAACAACAACAGTGCAAAACAAAACGGTGGATATAGCTGTGCAGCCATTCAGCTAACTAGATAAACATCTTTTTTTACAACATTGCGCACCGTTTCTTGGCTAGTTTAAGATTTTTGGAGAGCAAAGGTTGCATGTCAACATGGTATTGGGTAAGTCGCGAATGACTTATGTGATCTATGCGATATCCACATTTACCACCAGCATCCCTTAATGTAGCTAGCATTACACAGGATTCTGTGTATTTATTATGTATTTAAGCAATACAGATTGCAAGTGTAAATGTTCTTATTAAAATATTATAAGTTAGTAAATATGTCACACTATTCTAATATAGTTTAGTGGCATATTTTTGAAATGTTTAATGTTTCCATATTTGTTAAGCGATGTTTATCGCGTTGAATGAAACCCTATTACTTTGAAGGCGAAACTACGAAAGGCTAGGAATTGACTAAAGAAGCTGGCTCCCTAAAAAAGCTAGCTTCACATCAGAGCAAATTATTGTGTGTTATGTGTTGGGCATTGGTCCCATACAGCTGTATTGTATTGGATAATGAAAGCTTTGAATCATATGTTCTTATCAGTTTACTATCTAATACGTTCCCCACCGGGGAACTATATATATTAAGTTGATTTTTCGAACAGGGATTCGGAAACGGGGCTTGCTCCGTCTGCTCCACGCATCAACTCGGTATTGCATTGCAGTACCTCGGGGAACGGTGCACCTACAAGTGTAAAAATTAGAAAAGTATATTATCCTCCGCCGAACGAAGCAGACTACCTAGCTAGCAACTGGAGGTGATGCCCTTTTTGTTAGCTTTTGATTTTCCCTGTTATTTTCAGTTATCCTCCCCTGACAAAGCTAATCTAGCTACAGTATTGCCCACACTGGCATCTTTGCTATCAGAGTATCGGTGCCTACGCTATTTAAAAAAAAATGGGCATCGTCGGTGTTTTGTCATTTTAGAACCGGAAAGTTTCGGTAGTATCGGTTCTCGTGACATCCCTAGTACAGTGTGTCTACTGCAAAATCAAACTAGCTTAACACAATAATAGCACAACGTCAATGCTTCAACATGTCAACAGAAAACATTGTCTAACTTAATCATCCATTCCATTGTATGGATGATGAAACTACAACAAACACTACAACTACCAAAAACGAAGACAAGAAAATACGTAATGTGACCACAATTTCATTTAAAGAGCCGACATGTTGACTATCCCTTTGATAAAACAGCTGATTATTGCCCACCAATTTCGTCACTCTCGCTCTCTTCACTAGGCCTGTCTCAATATTCAATAAATCAATTAATCGCATGATAAATAAATACGAGCTCAATTTTTAAGGCCGCAATAATTTCAATTTGCATGCTTGTGCGTTTTCCTTGTCGCTCTCGCCCGCTGTCGCCCACTCTCGCGCTCTCTTCCAAAGATACTTTATTGTTTTGGTTGTGTGTGGTTTTTAATTTCCATTTAGTTTATTGTTTTTGAGTGTGTTTTCTTTTTAATCAAGTACATTTTTGTTACCAGAGACTGAGAGTCCATTTTAATTCTTGTTCTTGGTTGCTTTGTTCATTTATTGTGGATATTTAAAATGTTTTCCAGTTCCAGTGTTAAATATTCTTTAGAAAGAATCGTTTATTGATCTTTGAAAAGGTGTACCTGCATTAACATTATATTATCAATATTATCGTTCCTCACAATAATTTCTGGGACAATTTATCATCCAAAATTTGTTATCGTGACAGGCCTACTCTTCACAGAGAAACGGCTGATCAACGCTCTACTAGCATAAGTGTTATCTTGTGGTAGGTTGTGGTCAGTGTTGGGTATAGTTACTTTTGGGATTACTTTTTAGTTAGTTTTGGGAAGTCTCTAATTGAGACAAAATTATCAGGTAAATGGAGTTCATATCTTAACAGTGACCTATAAAACAAATAGACAGAGTAAAGAACATCTCAATCATGGTCACCAGTAAGATATGAACTCCATTTACCTGATCATTTTGTCTCAATTAGGGACTTCCCAAAACTTGTGAACTCATCAAGTAACTAAAAAGTAATCCTAAAAGTAACTTTACCCAACACTGGTTGTGGTAGACCTGGATAATGACATGAACACTCCAGGAGGTAGTCTTCAATTGGCTGGATGTCGTGAAGGGGGTTTACTATACCATCCACCACTGTTGTCTTCCATGGATGAGACCCTTCCATGTTGCAGAGCTCACCAGTGCATTTGTTTTCTCAGAATGTATCAAACTGTTGATTTGGCCTCTCCTAGGGATGGGCCGATATTATTTTTTTGGGTACTTGCCTATACAAGTACCGATATGAGTACTTTTTAAAAATATCCCAAATGTCACATTTTTTCAAGCTAAAATCTGCTATTAGATGTTGATCAGCCAATTCAAATATAGAAAAGTAAATGTTGCTACGTATCTAGAAGAACATAATTTACATTGCAGGTCAAGAATGTGTAATATTATTATTATTACACATTATTACACAATTATTACAAAGGTCAATAGTTTACGTCTCCTTCCCTAATTAGCTAAAATGAGAGAAACACATTTGTGAAAGCGAATGCAATGGCTGTTTGTGTTAGCATTTGCACTAAGCATTGCAGATGTTTTGTGTAAGATGAGAATGTCTGTTTGAGTTGACTTTCTCCAAACAGGGATAATGACCTAATCATAGAATATTCTGTTAAGGTATTTGATTGTGTTTAATAATCGGTGTACAATTATAGCTGTACTATCACTGTAATGTATTGAACAAAATATAAATAGGCTACATCGTACTTTCTTAACGTTAGTATTTCAGAACTTACACTATTTTATTCACCCAGTAGTGTTGCAAACTGCCAATATTTGTCTTTCCATCCTGAAGGATTATTATTAATTCAAGCAACGCTACAATATGCAGTGACTATAATTGCAGCCTTCTTTCGGTGCTGTACTTTAATGTGCACGTTTCCTTGAGGATTCAAATATATGCACCTATATTTTTTAGTGTTGTCACAATACCAAAATTATTGTTTCGATACCGATACCAAGTAAAGAATTGCGATTTCGATACTTTTTTGATACTTTTCCTGAAAAGGGAGAAACACTGTCAAATATCATTGCTGTGCTTTATTTTAAAACCGGGACAACATTCTAATCATATAATAAACTAATATAAATAAGTCACTGACAAATGCACATGCTCTTAGGGATGGGCCGATAGCAATACCAGTACTTGGTATCCACATTTTAAGACCATTATGCTGCCCAATGCTTTACAGATTAGCCATAGATGGCCATCGTTGTAGGCTAAATCTGATTCATGTAAATGTTTAAATGGAAATGTAGAGCTATTCCAGCCCTATGCAGATATTTCATATTGATGATGACAGTCTACTTCCTCATTCAGAGACCATGCTTATAAAGCTGTACACCTGTATATACTATTGCTATTTAAAAAAGAAAGAAAAGCAATAAATGTGATAATGCTTCCCTGCAATATGAGGTTGCACACAAAATCACCACCTAAAATGCATAATCATTCCAAAGTCGGAGCCACACATTAGCTATTGAAAAAAACTATTTTCCTCAGCATTTGTCCATTAGTTAAAATGTCAAAATACAAAATCGTTTTTCTCATTGCTATTTTCATGTAGCCTAATATTTGTAAAATTATAGGTAAAAAATATTAGAATCCTCAAAGAAATGTGCACATTTAAGTACAGGAACGAACAAAAGATGCAAGTTATTAACCTATTCGGTGCATACTGTAACTGTAGAAAACGGCATGTGGAACGCCCCCGGACCTAGCCTATAAAAGCCACCTTCAGGAAGGAAAGACAAATATCAGTAGTTTGCAACACTTCTGGTTATATGATTAATATAGGTCATTCCCTGTTTTGGAGAAAGTCACTTCAAACAGACATTCTCATCTTACACAAAACGTCTGCAATGCTTAGGGCAAATTTGAAGACAAACATATTGCGTTCGCTTCTCTCACGTTAGCTATGAAGGAGACATAAACCATTGACATCTGTAATAAATACTATTACACATTCTTGAACTGCAATGTAAATTATGTTCTTCTGGATATGTAGGAATATTTACTTTTCTATATTTTAATTGGCTGATCAACATCTAAGAAATGGCAGGTTTTAGATTTTAGACAGGCTATTGGTTAGCCATGAGGATAATGCCCATTGTAAGCCTACTATTTCTCTAGATAGCCTCGTCAAACTACGGTGGTGCAAAATAGGGACTTGTCACAAAATAAACCATAGCCTCCTCATTTGATTTAAGGGCATGAACGTGATCATGTTATCTTTCACATACTAACCTGTCAGTCTTTAAACTCCTTGTACAATTCGGGGTGCTCGTCGGCCAAGTGTTTCGGCAGGTTCGAGGTGTTGGCTCACTTTGTTTGCATTTGTTTGTAGCACTGACGACAAACAGGTCTCGACTTATAGGTAGCTTATGCCCTCACTGTCAGCAAGGTAGGCAAAGTACTTCCATATTTCACTCCTCCCGTCATCTTTTTCTACTAGTCGTGGACTGGCGACCACAGTAGCACTTGTACACTTGTGCTCGCACATGCAGCCATCTCGCTGTAGTGTTTGTCACATGACAGCTGCAGCTTCTTTGCTGCGTGCTTGAGGAGAAAAAACACAGACGTCCATAGGGAGGCACTGGAAGCGTGCGTTGCGCACACACCAATATGAAACACGTCTCTTACAAATCTGGAACTTGGTCATTCTTAAAAGTATCGATACCAATAAATTTAGGAATCGTGACGTTTTAAATCTCAGAGAATCGCGATACTTTTGAAGTATCGGTGCACCATGCAACACTAATATTTTTACAAATATTAGGCTACATGAAAATAGCAATGAGAAAAGCGATTTTGTTTTTTGTCATTTGAACTGTACTGGAGAATTGCTATGAGGAAAGTAGAGTTGATTCTACATTGTTTTTCAATAGCTAATAGGCACGTCTCAGTCTTTGGAATGATTATGCATTAGGCAGTGAGTTTGTGTGCAACAAATCACCTCATATTGCAGGGAAGCATTGTCCCATTTAAATTGCTTTCCTTTTTTTAAATAGCAATAAGTACATGTGTACAGCTTTATAAGCTGGTATCTGAAAGAGGTCGTATACTGGCATTTACGTGAATCAGATTTACCAGTTGGTTGGTATTGTTGTTCCAATCGTTAACATGTTTGAGCAATACAACTGTTGTCTATCTATATACTGTGTTGTACAGTAGGCTACTATTCCCTCACTGGGGTATCTATGGCTAATCTGTAAAGCATTGTGCAGCATAATGCTTGTTAATGTAGAGGAAGTATCAGCTTGTACGAGTACTTGCGTCCAGTATCGGGCCTGTTACCACGTTCTGGTATCGGCCCATCTCTAGCCACTCCTAATGTTTCTGCAAACCGTCAGATTTTTATATTTTTTCATGGCGCCAGCTAAGAATGGCCTTTTTCACTTGCATTGAGAGCACCTTTGACCGCATGTTGTGGGTTTACAGCAACATGTTCCCAATGTGAATGCCAGTCCTGGAATCAACTCCTGAGCTTTTACCTGCTTAAATGATAATGAAATAATGAAGGAAAACCCACACTTGTCCAGGAATTGCACAATTACCTTTGGTCCCTTGAAAACAAGGGGTCTACATATTAATGAGCTGTAATTCCTACACCCTTCATCAGGGACACTAGGGCTGCAGCTATCTATTATTTTAGTCGTTATTTTAGTAGTTATTATTTTATCAAGTATTCTATCGATTATTCCATCGATTAATTGGATAAGAAATACTTTTATTTTTGAAGAGAAATAATATACAATAGTTTGGTTGAATTTTCTGAACAAACAACAATTTTATTGCCTACATTGCTTACAATATCGTCTCTCAAAAAACTAAACATATACAAGTGCCATATTACATTGTTTTTAAAGAAATTGCATTTCAGAATATGTTAAGGCATATATAAACATTACCTTAAGTAGTGCAACATAACCTTCAGAACTAAAAGTTACAACCTGAGACCTAAGAACTGTATATACACTCACCTAAAGGACTATTAGGAACACCATACAAATACTGTGCTTGACCCCCTTTCGTCTTCAGAACTGCCTTAATTCTATGTGGCATTGATTCAACAAGGTGCTGAAAGCATTCTTTAGAAATGTTGGCCCATATTGATAGGATAGCATCTTGCAGTTGATGGAGATTTATGGGATGCACATCCAGGGCCCGAAGCTCCCGTTCTACCACATCCCAAAGATGCTCTATTGGGTCGAGATCTGGTGACTTATAGGGTCATTTTAGTACAGTGAACTCATTGTCATGTTCAAGAAAACAATTTGAAATGATTTGAGCTTTGTGACATGGTACATTATCCTGCTGGAAGTAGGCGTCAGAGGATGGGTACATGGTGGCCATGAAGAGATGGACATGGTCAGAAACAATGCTCAGGTAGGCCGTGGCATTTAAACGATGCCCAATTGGCACTAAAGGGCCTAAAGTGTGCCAAGAAAACGTCCCCCAAACCATTACACCACCACCACCAGCCTGCACAGTGGTAACAATCGAGACTCATCAGACCAGGCAACATTTTTCCAGTCTTCAACTGTCCAATTTTGGTGTGCTCTTGCAAATTGTAGCCTCTTTTTCCTATTTGTAGTGGAGATGAGTGGAACCCGGTGGGGTCTTCTGCTGTTGTAGTCCATCTGCCTCAAGGTTGTGCGTGTTGTGGCTTCACAAACGCCTTGCTGCATACCTCGGTTGTAACGAGTGGTTGTTTCAGTCAAAGTTGCCCTTCTATCAGCTTGAAGCAGTCGGCCCATTCTCCTCTGACCTCTAGCATTAACAAGGCATTTTTGCCCACAGGACTGCCGCATACTGGATGTTTTTCCCTTTTCACACCATTCTTTGTAAACCCTAGAAATGGTTGTGCGTGAAAATCCCAGTAACTGAGCAGATTGTGAAATACTCAGACCGGCCCGTCTTGCACCAACAACCATGCCACGCTCAAAATTGCTTAAATCACCTTTCTCATTCTGACATGCAGTTTGGAGTTCAGGAGATTGTCTTGACCAGGACCACACCCCTAAATTAATTGAAGCAACTGCCATGTGATTGCTTGAGTAGGTCATTGCATTAGGGAGAAATTGAACGGGTAATAATCCTTTAGGTGAGTGTAGGCCTATATGTAAATATTAGTTATACTTAACCTATTTTCATTTATATGCTTGATTACAATATCACACAGCTCTGTTACACTTATGCTAGTAGATCGTTGATCAGCTGTTTCTCCATGATGATAGTGGGAGAAATTGCTGCGCAACAAATCAGCTGTTTTTCCGACAAGATGGTTTACAATTCGGCTCTTTAGATCAAATTGTGGTCACCACTACGTATTTTCTTGTCTTTGTTTTTGGTAGATTCATCATCCATACAATGGAATGGATGATTGAGTTAGACTCAATGTTTTCTGTTGAGATGCTGAAGCACTGATATCATGCTATTATTCTGGTAAGCTAGTTCAATTTTGCAATAGACACACTGTACAGAGTTTTTGTTTTAATTGTGTTTGAACTGTTTCAAAACTTTGGATGCTTTCTGTCGTTCTCCAGCCTGTCTATTCTCTTAGCACCTCACTATTTACGCTTTCTTCATTTTTTTATCCGCGCCGTCAGTCTTCATGGAATGTGTCGCCAGCAGCGTCAGCTCGGTGTGTGACAGTAATAATCATTTGTGCATAAACACTGTGTGCGATACAAATTTGGTAACATTTATTAAACAAAGTTTCGAGGCAAATCGTTTCGCATCAAAGCTTTTTAGTAATCAAGTTATATAAGTTATTCAAGGAATCGTTTCAGCCCTAAGGGACACATTCGTTCCTCTTACAAAATAGAGTCAACAGCCAAGGAGCTATAAGCTATCATTCTAAACTTTAGGAATATGTTGTCCTCCCCAGGGGAACATTACTAGAAGTGTTTCCAGCCCCTAATTTCAATATGGCTTTTTTTGCATTTGACAGATGTAGAAAAACAAAAACACAAAAAACATATGGATTTTCTTTCATCTTGTGCCAGATTCAGTGTCCTCTTATTGTAACTTACTTTTACATGTTCACAAATTTCCTTCCTATTAAAAAATCTACCATATGCAGCTCTTTACTTCAGGTCCAATATCATGAGTGGTTAAATTTGGGTATGTTTTCTAAGCGAAAATAGGTTTTCAGGGACTGATTGTTAAGAGGTTAAAGGGGCGGCACGGTAGTCTAGTGGTTAGGGCATTTTACTTTGAACCGACCTGGTTCAGATCCCTGACAAGGTGTAACCTGTTCGGATTGACCGATGACTTTGGCACATACGCTCTCTAACCCTAAACTCCGTTAGCACTGGAATCATTTTAATTAAACTTCTGTGGTTAATGCACCATATTTGCAACGTTACAGTAATTGCCCCAGGTGGAAGATGCATTATTTATGGAAGAACTAGCTTGACTTAACATAATTTGCCCATTTATTCACAGGTTGCATCGACAGCCAAAACATCTTCTGGCCTTCTTGTTGGCTGAGCTTGGAACAAGGTGAAAAGCAGTTATATTGTTTGTTTGATAAAAATAACTTAAATAAAATTGTATAAAGGACATAGATTAATGCAATTAATATTTGTTTCCTACAGTGGCTCTATAGATGGAACCAATCAGCTCATCATTAAAGGAAGATTCCAGCAGAAACAGATAGAGAATGTCTTAAGGAGATACATTAGTAAGTGTTCATATGGCCAGTCCTGCCATTAGAAACACCTTGATGAACTTACTGAATTTTGCTTGAAAAAATTCTTACAAATGTCAAAGTTAAAAACCATCTCCTTAACATGATTGATGTTGGTCAACTTCCTGACTCAACCCTGTGTTTCTTTCTCCACAGAGGAGTATGTGACTTGCCATACGTGCCGCTCCCCCGACACCATCCTTCAGAAGGACACCCGGCTCTACTTCCTGCAGTGTGAGACCTGTCACTCACGTTGCTCTGTCGCCAGCATCAAGGCAGGTTTCCAGGCTGTCACAGGAAAGAGGGCGCAGCTCCGCGCAAAAGCCAATTAGGACCAACCCCCCACTACCACCGCCATGTTTCTTTTTCAGGGGTGCAGTGGACAGAATGCGGCAGGCTGGATGCTTTTATGGACTGTCTGTGGATTTGTTACAGCTGCCTATTGTAATGAAAAGAATAAACCGCATACCATCTTAGAAATATCTCTCTGTTTCCCAAGTCAATCAGCCACCATTAATTAGGGCTTTGTGGTGACATAAGTTTTTTTTTATGGAATCCGTCCTTTCTGCAACACTGCTGCATTTGATGTGTTCCATTTGAAATGCCCATAAAGTCTACTCCATGCTAAGATGTGTAAGACTACCACCATCCCATCCACACTTGGTTCCATCTTAACATCTTTGTCTGACAACTGAATTTCTCAGAACCGTTTATTTTGGAAATCTCTTAAATTTCAAATCGAGGCAAGGAACTCGAACAAAGCAAACATATTTTACTCCACCTCACATTCTACTGGATCTCACACTAGAAGGCCATTGGCAGCTGTTTTTACATGATTAATGATGCGCTTTTGATTTTTCTCCTTGTTAAAATGAGGTTATGCAACTCAGGATGTTCTTAATCAAGTGAACTGCCATGTGCTGCTTTCTGTGTCCTCAATTGTGGCAGCTCCTGGTTAACATCACTTTACACTGAGATGTTGTAATGCCCTCGTAAATAACATCTCAAACCTAGCTGAGTCTCAGCCCAAAGCACATTAAAACTTAAGCATATTTCCGAAGTTAAACATTGAAATACCTTCTAAGGTTGAACTCAGCATCTAAAGGTATGTTTATCGAAATACTGTGCAAGACCCAAGAAGTAGATAAATCAATACTGGTCTAAATTCTACTGTACTAAAAAGGCCATGGTGGGTTGCCTTTCCTAAATGTTTCAAAGAAGAAACCTCCAATATATCTGTAGTTTATTAAGGATTAAAGTGTTTCTTGTGTCTAGCTTTGAGTTGTAATTCGTAGAGCTGAATGTTGTTAGCAATTATTGGATGACGTGTGTTCAGGGGTAGACCCAGACCACTGCAGTGTAGCATGATGGATGTTATGGATTAATGCATGCAACATATAATTTCTGCAGGCCTCTCCCACATGCATTCCTAGATCTGCTGAGCCCTTTTTGGAATACAGGCAGACATAATAATCCAGCATGAACTTTCAGAAATGTCCCTGATAGACCATAAGTCTGACAGATTTTTCAGAGTTTACAAACATCCCCTGAATATCCAGGTCTTCAAGTCCCAGTGAGAAGATTCCTGTAAGTAGAATGAGGTGTGTAGATAACCTGGGGAAAATCATGGACTTTGTAACCATAAGAACAGCGTAAAGCTTTAAGTAATTGGACTACAATGAGAAATAGCAGTTTTAATGCATAATGTCAGATAAATTGCTCCACTATTAAGCATTGCCATTACATATATTTCTGACAGTTGAAAGCAAGGGATTCTTCTTTTCCTTTGGGAGTTGAAGATAGTTGGTTGAGCAACGCCAGTCAGTCCAGCCAGCCATCCATATAGTGTCTAGAAAAACACACCAGAATCAAACAAAACTGCTCATTTAATTAATGTGAAGTTATCAAGTATACTGTATATCACCAATACTCAAGTGACTGACATTTCAACACCCATAGAGGCTGGAGAGCATAGCGAGGTGTGCAATTTCACTTTTTGTCAAAACCAAGTGTGAACATACGTTGACGCATTCAAGCGTTATTAGACCTTTAACTGAGTAGATGGCATAGCTACCCTATGCATCAAACTTGGGAAATCATGTTATTTTCCATAACACTGCAAAACGTCATTGCTACTGATGTAGTATAGCTGTAGTACAGCCAACAACATCTCCTATAGAGGTTATGGGAGAATATAGGCATTGTTAATATTATAACCCCTGTGAGCAGCTGGTGGTGGAGAGTTTGGAAGAGGTTGATAGGAGGTGAGGTGATGGTGATGTGGTGTGGGGACTTTAATGCTCATATCGGGGTATGGGGTCAGATGGTAATGGAAGGACGGTGGAGGACTATGGGGTGTTGTGGGCTGGTGTGTATGAATGATGGGAGGAGCACTAGGATTGATGTAAGGGGATGGAATCCTGTTTAGATTTGACACTGGTGTCTCTGCTTCGTTAGCGGGGAGGTGTGAGTTAAGAGATGCGGCTGAGACTGTACGAAGTGATTACTACCCTGTGGTGTGTAGAGTAGAGGTAGGGGTGTGTAGACAGGATAGAGGGGTGTTTTGGGAAGGCAGATTGGATGGAGTATGAGCGTGTGTGTGAAAGGGTGTGTGGGCAGGTGTTAGAAGATGAGTCAGTTGATGTGTGTGCAGAGTCAGTGACGGCCGGGATTTTAGCAGAAGCAGTTCTGACGATTCTGGTGGCTAAAGGTGGAGGTCAGAGGAGGGTGGTGCCATGATGGACTGATGACTGTGGGAAAATAGTGAATGAAAGCTCATAGGAGTTTTACTTATTGAAAAGTATTCTCCAGACAGATCTGCCTTGGAAGCAGAAATTATTTGATTGGTTGATTCAAAAAAGAGGGTGGACCTCACATTATGTTTACTTTTACGATTTATGCCAACCTAATCTCTTCCCTTTGCGTGTATATATGGCACAGGGTTATATTTTGACACTCCAGTGTGGTTAAGGTTAGGTGTATGGTTAGATATGATTAAAGACTGAGAACTGTTCATGTACACATTTCCGATGTCATGCAAGGTCCGCCTTCAGCTTTAATTCAACCAATCAAAATGATTTCTGCTTCCAAGGCAGATCTGCCTGGAGAACACTTTTCAATTCTTACAACTCCTCTATGAGCAAACGAGAGGGATGTTGCATTAAAGGTGCTGAGGGCAGGTTTGGTGGAGGGTAATGTAAGGGATTATCAAAGGAAGAGAGCACTTGCAAGGAGGACGATTAAAACAGCTAAAAGGGTGGTGTGGCGGGAGTTATTTTCAACTACTGGGAGGGGGACAGGTCTGGGTAAGGTGTGGGGAATGTTGAGGAAGATGTTGGGGAAGGGTGTTAAGGAGATGCTGGCATGGGTGGAAGGTGGTTTTACTATGTTTACTAATGTGGATATAGCAAATGTAATAGGTAGGGAGTTTGAGGCTGCCCACCGGGTTGATCATATTAGTGAGGAAGGTAAGAGAAGGCAAGCGGATGTACTTCGGGCACATAGTGATGTCATGGATGTTGGGTTTACTATGTATGAATTGGTGAAAGCCTTGCACAGGTGTAAAAGGACAGAGCCAGGGGAATACAGGATTTTTCTTATGTTATGATTGAGAAAGCGTCGGATAGTGTGTGGAGAGCAGTGTTGTGTAATAAAGTGTGGAGGACTGGGATTGTGCCTACTGGGTGGAAAAGAGCGGTGGTGTTGCCCTTTTTAAAGCCAGGTGATGACCCTACAAAGGTGGCTTGTTATAGGCCTATAGCGTTGACATCTAATTTGGAGAAATTAATGGAGAAGATGGTGGTCAGTAGGGTAGTGTATTTTTTGGAGCAAAGGGGTTTGGTGAGTGCAGCACAGAGTGGGTTCAGGAGGGGTAGGTTATTGGCAGATGCATTAGTCACATTGACCACAGAGATAGCAAAAACTATAATGAAGTAGGTGATGTGTGTGGCGTAATTTGATGTAGAGAAAGAGTATGATAGGATGTGGAGGGAAGGTGTATTGATTATGTTGAGGGCTTTGGGTGTAGGTGGTAGATAATGATTGGATTGTGAGCTTTTTGTTTGAGAGGGGGATCCTGGTGAAAGTGGGGGGGGGGG